>JABUQX010081389.1:10000-22322 GCA_015478945.1 Trachelipus rathkii
TTCATTTGGTTTGGTTTTAAAGCGAATAGTTTCTTCGCCACCCGGCCATATTTTCGACTTAATTAACCAAGGGAGTGTTTGTTAAAACTTTGAAGCCTATTCCAACGGTCATGTTGAAAGTTTCAATGAGTCTTAGAGACCAATTTGAAAATTGAAGCGTCGCTTTGAGAATGTTGTTCGTTCGTTTGAAGCAACGAATATTTTATTTTCTGTTTAATTTTCTATTCAAATTTTGTTAATTTTCAATCTAAGTTTTATAAAACAGTTTAATTTCACGACACTGATCACAATTTGCTTAACACACATAATAGTTTAAGTTACACACATCTGATTATATTTAGAACAGTTTTAAAATTCACCGTTTTATTTTTAAATTTTCACTCCAATTTGACGGTGATGAATTCCAGCAATTAAAACATTGGCAATTCGAGAATGCACACCATTAGACACGGGGGGGTTAATTTGTCACTTCGGGTTTACCAAAAAGTTTCTGTAAGCCGAGATTACTTCGAGGCTGATAATTTACTAAATATGATATCAATTATTGGTGGTGTGTTAAAATAATGGTATCAGTGGGTTTCGTGTTACTCGTAAGTTAAACTATTTGGTTAACTGTAATAGTAATTGAAGTATTAGTGGACAATCATGGGTATAGTAAATTGATATGGTTAGAATTATGTATCTGTATTGGAATTGGGTAACATGTTTCGGGCGGTGTAAGTTATGAAGCTTTAACACTGGGCGTTAATTGACAGCTCAAATTTAAGTATTGTTATGCTCTTGCCACTAAGATATGAAGTTGACCTTTATATCTTAATAGCCATTAAGACGACAATAATTGCTTTCAACACGATCTTCCTGCCCAGAGGAGTCGGTATATCAGATCAACTCTATTATCTGGTCTTTGGCTGCTGTCCTTGTCTGGCCTGGCTCAATTCACATTTAATATGATTTTTGGGACGAAGTCGTCTCTCCTGCCTCAATATGCGGGGAGATGCTTTAGGTATTTTCGCTGGCGCTTTCGGCTTTTGCCTTATGTTACCGAACGAATGGTCGAATAATGAATCGATTTCACCAATTCCGAATTAGTGACACGCACATTTCCAGTGAGGGCTGATAAGTCGCCTCTTGCACATAGGTTGCGAGCACGTGCCCTTAGTGACATACATGGTCAAATGTTGACATACCGTCCTAGCACAGTATATATTTGTTCTCCTCATATAGAGTATATAGTATGTATTTTATTGATGTATGAGTGAATGATATTAATTTTATTATATATTTGGTGGATGTTATTTAGTAGTCTATATATAGTATAGGTATAAGATATATATGTATGTGGTTATTAGGTTTGGTATAGATATGGTGTTATTATATTATATATATATAATATAATTATTATATAGTATATATAATACGTTACGAGTGAACGAAAAAAAAATCGCAAAATTAAAAATAAAAAACAATCTCGGTTTCCATAATTTTTAGTATCTGGCAACTGATGTCATGGTATCTCCGCATACTGGCCAATCAGCGCTTTATTAAAAAAATGAAATTTTTAATTAAATGATGTTTGTTTAATTGTTTTTTTTCTCTTTTTTCTTACACAATTGTCACCATTCGCGGTCGGCCCTTAAAAAGAAGGGGGGACAGAATAATAATAAAAATAATAGAATAGATATATATATATATATATATAATATATATATTATAATAATATATATATAAA
Organism: Trachelipus rathkii; assembly: GCA_015478945.1. NCBI lineage: Eukaryota > Metazoa > Arthropoda > Malacostraca > Isopoda > Trachelipodidae > Trachelipus > Trachelipus rathkii. The sequence continues at coordinate 11,730 of JABUQX010081389.1, forward strand.
ATATATATATATATATATAGTATTATATATAAATATAGTATATATATATATTTATTATATATATATATATAATATAATATATATATATATATATATATATATATATATATAATATATTTATATATAATATATAATATAATATATAATATACTATTATATATTATATATATATATATATATATATATATAATATATATATATAATATATATATATATATAGTATACTATATATATATATATATATTATATATATTTATAAATACTATATATAGTTAGTATAGAAATAGATATATTAGATAGTTGGGTAAATATGTAATATAAAATATATCATATAAATATATAATATAAATATATAATATAAATTTATATACTAATATATATAATTTATAGTATATATATAAATAATATTAATTATAAATATAATATATATATATATAAATATATAATTATATATATTAATATAATATATAATATATATATACTATAGTATATATATATAGTAATATAGGATATATATGATATATATATCATTCATTAGCTATTGACTTTCTTTTATTATTCTTCTTCTTAGAAGCCTTAACCTCTTCATCCATGATCATCGAAGAGCCTGGATTCACAAACTGATTAGAAGAAGTTTTTTTTATACCTCTTCCTCTTCTGTGTGCTTCTTTTTTTCTTTTTTTTCCTTCTTAGCAGACTCCCTTAATGAGTTTTTCTTTAATGAAATCTCAAGAGTAGTGTTAATATTTTATACAAATTTCAACTAATTCTTCACTTCTTCAATAATTAAAGAGTCTGCAACACATTTTGACTTCTTTTTCTTTCTTTTTCTTTGGTGATTCTCCGATTTCGTCATCATTATTAACATTGGTGGAACCATTTCAAAAAATTAACTTTTGACTCTTCACTGCATTTCCGTTAGTTTTATTTTTTCTTCATCACCTTCTTCAGAAGGTTTTCTGACAGCCTCAACATTTTCAACATATGCATCTGACATAACACCAACGCAAGTGTTATTATATATATATATATATATATATATATATATATATTATATATATATATAGTATATATATATATATATATATATATATATATAGTATATATAAATATATATATAATAAATAATATATATATATATATATAATCTATATAAAATATATATAAATTATAATTATATATATATATATAATATATATATATATATATATATTATTCATTTATTTATACAAAACATCATATCCCGCATAACTAGGGTGGTGCTAGAGGCTGGTAAGTTTTCAAATATATCGTCACTATTCACAAAAAGAAACACATGATAGAAAGGGGTTTTCAGTCTCCTTCCTATCGGGCTAAGAGAATTAAGATATTTTCTTCCTATGACTCAGCGACTTCGCGAAACGCAGCTTCACTTTTGCTAGTACATAAAGTGTTAAGTTTCTCTTACTTTTTATAAATTTGAACTTTATTGAAAATAATTAAAAGAAATGTAGTCGAAAAAAATGTTGCCTCTTCATTCTAGATTTTAAATAATAATAATGTAAAAATAGATAGTTTAAAATTTTGAAATTACGATTAATTAATATTTTTGTTTTACTATTTACTGAAACTTTAAAACCCTAATGTACTCTCTTCTTAAAATTCAATTCGCAAAGTTCTTTAGTAGTTTGCTTCTCATGTTTACATCTTCTGTTCAATATATATAACCCTTTAAGATTTTTCATATTCTTCTGAATCTTGCTTCTAATATTTCTTTTTCGCCTCCCTTCTATTTCCATCGCGTCCACACTCGATGACTGCCCAATTTTATACTATATATGTATATTATATATATATAATATATAATAATATATTATATATAATATATAAAATATATATAATATTATATTATATATATATAATATATATATATATATGTGTGTGTGTTGTGTGGTGTGTGTGTGGTTGTGTCAGTTATGTACGTGAGTGCGTGTATGTCTGCATGTGGTTGTGTGCGCTCGCGTGCTAAATTTGAAAGTTTCTTAATGAATTCATATTTCATTGCAAAGCATCGGTTTTGGAAATTAAAATCACGGGAATAATTTACAATTTATTTCCAAGTGGTATTGAACGAACAAACGAGTTCCCAGATAATAATTAATGTAAGATAAGAAATCTGAGTCTGAATAAAGATAGCAAAGGATGAAGAATTATTTCTGTTAATATCAAAAATGAAAACAAGAGGAAACGATAAATACATTTTCTGCATAATCCTAATAATTATCATGTTACTTATATTCTGTAATATGCCTGCGAAGTTCATAAATACATTTTCTGACATAATCCTATATAATTATATATATATATATATATAATATATATCTCGAGTTTTTATATATATATATATATATATATATATATATATATATATATATATATATATATATATATATATATATCGGAGGCGACTACCACAGTTCGTGCTGCTAGTGCTTACCACGAGTTGAACGATTATAGAAACGATCGATTTTTAAAAATTTCGTATGTTACATATAAAATTCTTTTTGTTTTTCGAAAATTGGTCCGAATCAAATGAAATCATTTACATAATAGGATATTAAAAGATTATGCAAGAATTGAACCGAAAAGGTAGAGAATAAGCGCTTATTGAATAAAAGCTTTTAATCCATTAAAAATGGAGACAATTCGTGCTCAAATCGAATTGCGGAGTATTGTGTCTATGAAGTTAGAGTATAAAATTGTTTAAAATACTTGTTTATAAATAATAAGTTTAAATATAATCAAATAAATTAAAGATTGTACTGAATCTATAATTGAGGAAAAAATATAAATACTTAAACAGACAGACTGTATACAGAAAGAATAATGGAGGAAAAAGTATGAAATGAAAATATATAGTTAACCTCGGAACAAACTCTAAATTATACTATTTGCATAAATAATAGTATCTGAATATATATATATATATATATATCCTAATAATATATATATATATATATTATATATATAAATATATTATATATATAAAATATATAATAATATAATATATAAATATATATATATAATATATAATATATATATACATAAATATATATAGATATATATAAATATATATATATATATACTATATATATGATATAATATATAGTATATATATAATATATATATATTATATATATATAAAGGAGAGAGAGAGCAGAAACGAGCAGTAAAAAGTTACTGGAGTCGCCGCTGATATATATATAATATATTAAATATATGATATATAATAATTATAATATATATATAATATAATATCTATAATATAAGTTATATATATATATATATAATAGTAGACGCCTCATTCTGGGGGTTTGGGTCGCCGCTTTAGTAACTGGTATTTTAACCCTAAGAACTGCTATCAGACTGAAGCTAGGATTCCGGGTGAAACTATGTTTTGCAGGCATCCCCTGAGCTCAGCGTATGAGGGTACCCGCCATAGTTAAGCAGAAGCAAGGGGGACAGGGTGATGATAAATAATATAAATAATATATAATATAATCACATGACTTTTTTGTGAATGAATGTACATAGAAACATGAAGATATCAAAATATACAGTACTATCATAGTTATAATCTTGTATAAGTCATAGTATTAGATTATTATCATCACCAACCTTTCTTGTTCCCAATTGGGGAATAAGAGTTGCGTTACGACTGCCACTGGAAAGATATATCGTTGAGTTAATGCTGCATCTGTATACCCACAGTAAGAAGGTTGAGACGGCTACTATCAATTCGTAGAGTGCGTTACATGCACTGGAAAGAGTAAAGTAATAGAAGAATAGGACGCAATTCGTAAAGAAAGTCCTGCCTTACCTTCCCATTTATACCCCTAAGCAAGAATCTGCCCCAGTTAAAAAAAATCCACCACAGGGCTTCACGTGACTGCGACGGACAATCACTGTGGCATCTCGTCAATGTAGGGTTCATTCCCTGGGCAAGGCCGACAAACATACCTACTCACAAAACCCAGCCATTCACTTCTGTTATGCACCTATCTTCTCGTCTCAGCTAAACTCACATTACTCTCCACCAGGCATTCCTTTACTAACTCAATCAACTTTTTCTTCGGTCTCTCAGTAGGTCGATTCCCAGCACACTCACCACTATTTATTAGCTTAACCAACCGACTATCATTCATCCTTCCCACATGACCAAGCCATATCAATGTACTTTCATTTTTTTCTATCATATACTCCTTTCTTCACACCACACAACTCCCTAATGCGTTCATTCCACATTTTATTAATTCTCTCACACCTAAAACACCCCTAAGATTCTCCATCTGAACACATTGTACTTTAGATCTATACCTCTTATTCAAAACCATAGTTTCACTACTATACATTGACACAGGTAACAACATACCCTCAAGTAAGCCCTTAGCGCACTCAAGATTTACGTAGTCCCATTACACCCACCTTCCTACAATTCACAACTTTATTACTACACTCTGCATCATCTGTTCCCTTTTCATTCAATATATGTCCTAAATATTTAAACTTAGACACTTGTACAACTTCCTCGCCGTCCAAATAACTTCACACCGAGGAGTGTCCTCACTCACAATCATAACCATTCTCTTTTCTGCCAATACTTTCAAACCCTATTTACACACCCGGCCAAATCCCCCTACCAATCCTCTCAAACTCTCTTCAGATTCGCCAAACAAAACCAAATCAGCCGCATATAATAGGTAGGGCACCCTCCACTCTCTTCCATTCTCCATCATTCTAACACCTTTCCCTGCTACCCACACCTCTAATTTTTTCATAACCCTATCCATATACAAATTGGATAACCAAGGAGACAACACATCACTGCCTCACTCCGGTATTAATATTAAACCAATCACTTTCAACTCCATTTATTCTTACACACGCTTCACTATCGTCATACATACTTTTGATTCCATTCAGAAGCCTACCACCAACACCATATATCACTCTCATCTGCCATAGTGCTTCCCTACCAGACCTATCATACGCCTGTTGCAAATCCATAAAACCTAAATACAATTTATTCTTCTTCTCCCTCATTATCTCAATCATTTGTTTCAATGTTAAGATTTGGTCCATACATCATCTACCACTTCTAAACGCACCTTGCTTTTTACCAATCGGTCCCTCTCTCACTCGACTAATTCTTTCGACCAAAATATCAGTGTATGTCTTCCCTACAACAGTCAATAAAATAATTCCCCTATAATCCCTACAGTTACCCTTATCCCCCTTACCCTTATATAAGGGTAATATCACTGTTCTCCTCCAATCCCTCGGAACTACACCCTCCATAAAAGCTTTGTTACACAACTTCCAAATCCACTCAATCACCATCTCGCCTCCGTTCTTGATCATTTCACCAGTAATTTCATCTATACATGCAGATATACCATTCTTCAACTTTCTCACGCTACCCATTACCTCCTCCTTACTAATGACCTCATCACGAAAATACCTTTCCTTCTTGCACCATTAAATCCACACATTCACTTTCACGTTTTCATTACTGTCAATGTTATGCAGAATTTCGAAATGTTCCCACCACACTCATCTCACATCGATTTAATCAGTTACCAAAGCACTATCCTTGTTCATTATTCTAAACAAATTCCCTCCACTCTCGTTCTTAACCTTCCGCTCTTTCTTCCAGATGAGTTTCCCATTTCCTTGTGAATTCCCATTCATCTATCTTCCAAACTGTCTATTTACCTCTTTTTTTCCCACCTATGTATGCATCTTTTTCTTTTCCTTTTCCCTCCTTATATAATTACAAACATCTTTCTTTTGAGACTTCATCATTGGCTTTTAGTACATTTACCCACTCTCTTGTTTTACTTTTAACCGCTTGTATCATCTTTTTATTCTACCACTCACTGTTACCATTCTTACTTAATACTTTAGCCCATCCACATACTTCTTTTGCACTGCTACAAACCGCTTCCTTCATTTCCTTCTAGATTTGTTCACTTTCAACTTGTTCACAATCAACTAATTTATTTGCAAGCGCTCTTAAATACTTGTCCTTATTACCTTGTTGGCTTAACTTCCCACTCTTAATTCTACCCATTTTCTTCCTTATCACCTTCCCCTCCATACAAGCCCCCACTAACTTAATTTTACATAAAACAACATAATGATCAGATAATCCCATTCCTAACTCCTTCACTGATTTAACATCCAACACATACTTTAACATCTCCTTCTTCTTTACCAAACACAAATTCAATCATATTTTTCACTTCGATATCATCTCTTCCTACGCCATCTCTAGTATACTTATGAAGAAATTGTTATTTGCGCTCATACGTCTATCCTCATAGAAATCAATCACCTTCTTACCATTCTCATTTCTCCCGACACCCCAAAGCCACCTGTTATACCATCCCCTTTTTGATCACCTATCCAAACATTTAGGTCACCCAACACAATCAATCTGAAACTCCTACTCACCCCATCCAGAACATCATTCAGATTATCCCAGAAAATCGCAATCTTCTCAACATTACCCTCAGATGGACCATATGTTGCAACCACATATATTTTTTCAAATTTAAATTTACCCATTAGAATTCTAGTACTAACGCTAACATAATCTACCATAGCTCTTTACCACAGGTCACTTATCAGAATTGCAACTCCTTCCCTCCCCCTCATTTTTTTCTACACCAGCACATACATATTCACACCATACCACTCATTTTCCCCGTTCCCTTTCATCTTTTTTTTCAATCACACCGAGAAAATAGAATTTACCCTTTCTAAATACATCCATCACATCTCTCCCCTTCTTATCAACATTTATTCCTCTGATATTCCATGTACCTATACAATTCATACATTTTCGCCAAAAGATAAAAGGTCGCTTACGGCGATCACGACCTTCTTCGAGGCATGTATTAACATTCTTGGCAAACGATAAGTGGCAGTGGGCAACCAACCCAGCTACCACTGCCCATTTGTCGTCTTCTACGACACGCATGACATACGATGTGGGCAGTTCTCTCTCTCCCACACATATGGATATATAAGGGATAGGGATATCTGTAAGATGTCACCTAGAAGAGGGGTGTGGATATAAGCATGTGTATATTATATATGGATAAAAGGTGGTGTCTGTAATATGTTGTCTGGAGGAGGAGTGTGGACATGAACGCAGAAGTGAAAGGCGAACCATTAGGCACTGGAAAGTCATTAGAAACCCTATAAACCGGCTAAGCCCAATATATATATATATATATATATATATATATATATATATATATATATATATATATATATATATATATATATATATATATATATATATATATATATATATATATATATATATATATATTATCTTCCATCTTTTCCTTACATCTTACATCCTCTCCCAGTCAGGCTTGGTTCACGAGCCTGTCAGTGGGGCCAACCTCCACTTCCATCCTGTTCTTTCCATAACGATCCCATCCGCCATCAGCTCATCCATTGCAGGCATCCGTTGTCTCTAAATGAATCCTCCACTGTGTCTCTCCATCTCTTCTGCGGTCTTCCTCTCGGCCTCTCACTCCATCCGGTCTCCACCTCCACCTCTCTACTGGCAACTTCTCTTCTCCCTGCATACTTCAGGTGTCCCCACCACCTTAGTCTGGCAGCGTCCACTTTATTCATCATGGGCTTCACACCCACGCTCTCCCTCACTGTCTCGTTTCTCACTCTCTTTCTTCTCATCTTTCCAATCACCGTCCTCAACACATTCATCTTCGCTGTCTGAATTCTACTTTCCTCCTTCTCCCTGTCATGTCCATGTCTCTGCCCCATAACAGTATTATGTCAACACTGTATATTGCTCTCTTTCACCTCTTTGTTCATATATTTATCTTTCCAAGATGGGGTATACTGCTCTTATAGTCCTGCCATACTGCTCAATCCTACTCGTAATTTCCTTTGCACACACCTCTTCTCTTCCAAATGTACTTCCTAGGTAGTTATATCTGTCCACATTTTTAATCTCTCTATACCGTCTACTTCCAATATCAGCTTCTCCTCCTCCTCCTCCTCCCAACTTACTGTCATTATTTCTGTTTTCTCCACATTCATATTTAATCCAGCTTCTCTCAATTTTTCTGCGAAAAACAGCACCATTTGCCTCAACCTCTCACTATCTCCACTCTAACACGCCAAATCATCTGCGGATACCATGATGTCTCCCTGTCAATCTCCTCTAAACTTCCTTTACATCTTATGACTGTGTCCAAATACGCTATAAACAGTATCGGCGACAACACACTACCCTGCCTTACTCCAGTTTTTACCTCAAACCATTCGTGGTTTTTTATATCCTGTTCTTACCTTACGTATGCTATTCACGTATGTACTTCTTACTGCCTTTATCAGTCTGTCTCCAACTTCATAATCCCTCTCCAGAACTCTCCATAGCTTCTCCCTGGGTACAAAATCAAATGCTTTCTTCAAGTCTATGAAGGCGATATATGCCTTCTTATTGTATTCCAATGTCTTTTCCTGTATCATTCTCAATGCGAACATTAAATCTGTAGAGCTTCTGCCACCTCTATACCCATACTGCTTTTCACCTAATCTCGGCTCTATTTTTTATCTTAATTTTCTTTCTACTATAAATATATATATATATAGCAGAGTATATATATATATATTTATATATATATATATATATATATATATATATATATATATAGTATATATATATATATATATGTTATATATATATATATATAAATAGTATACCGTATATATATATATATATATATATATCTATAAGTAGCATAAATATATATATATATATATATATATATATATATATATATATATATATATATATATATATATATATATATATATATATATATATATATATATATATATAGTATATATATATATATATATATATATATATATATATATATATATATATATATATATATATATATATACTCTTACATCTTACATCCTCTCCCAGTAAGGCTCGCGAACTTGTCAGTTGGGCCAACCTCCGCTTCCATTGTGTTCTATCGATCACGATCCCATCCGCCATCAGCTCATCCATTACAGGCATCCGGTGTCTCCTTAACGAATCCTCCACTGTGTCTCTCCATCTATTCAGTGGTCTTCCTCTCGGCCTCACTCCCTCCGGTCTCCACCTCCACCTCCTACTGGCAACTCTCTCTTCCTGCATCTCTTCTCTCCTGGTGTCCCCCACCATATTAATCTGGCTGTGTCCACTTTATTCATCATGGGTTTCAAAACCACGCTCTCCCTCACTGTCTCGTTTCTCACTCTGTCTCTCCTCATCTTTCCAATCACCGTCCTCAACACATTAATCTCCGCTGTCTGAATTCTACTCTCCTCTCTCCCTGTCATGCTCCATTTCTCTGCCCCATATAACAGTATTGGTGTCAACACTCCCTCGTATATTGCTCTCTTCATCTCTTTGATCATATATTTATCTTTCAAGATGGGGTATACTGCTCTTACAATCCTGCCATACTGCTCAATCCTACTCGTAATTTCCTTTGCACACCCCCCCTTCTATTCCAAATGTGCTACCTAGGTATTTATATCTGTCCACATTTTTAATCTCTCTACCATCTACCTCCACTATCAACTCCTCCTCCTCCTCCCTACTTATTATCATTATTTCTGTTTTCTCTACAATCATATTTAATCCAGCTTCTCTCAATTTTTCTGCGAAACACAGCACCATTTGCCTCAACTTCTCACCATCTCCACTCCAACACGCCAAATCATCTGCGTTAACCATGATGTCTCCGTCAATCTCCTCTAAACTCTCCTTTACACCTCTTATGACTGTGTCCAAATTAGGGATGTACCGGAACCAGAATTATTGGTTCCTTCCGGAACCTTGGAAAAGTTCCGGCCGGAACCGGAACTTTTTGACTTCCGCTACACCTTACATATTCTACTTAAAACTTGTCTGATTAACAAGTGGAGTCTCTCTAGAAGTATCTGACATCTTGACATATCCATACTGTGAGCTCTTAGTTTTCTGTAAGCCAAAATTTGGATAAGCGGACCAATAAATTTATTAAGTAAAATAGGAATATACTATAAAAAGTTCTACTGGTCTTCAAAGTTTAAAAAGCTTTTTTCAAAAAAGCATATTTTTAAAAAGCTTTTTTCAGAAGCGGATAACGTGTTTGAGGATAAGAGATCACTTTTAATTCCACAACGTGGAGAGCAACTTATATTCCTACACCACAACATTTCAAAATTCAAATAAATTCATTTTTAAATAAGATAATTATGGAATCTTGTTTAAAATTTTTTTAAAATTTTTGCTTAAAGTTTAGTTAATATTATTCTATGTAGTAATAATAATAATAATAATAATAATAATAATAATAATAATAATAATAATAATAATAATAATAATAATAATAATAATAATAATAATAATATTTTTTTTACACACACACACACACACACACACACAATAAAAATTGAAGGGCGCACGAAAACGCGAAAGCGTTTCATTGATAAAATGCCGAAACGGTTAAACACCCGAAATTC
>JABUQX010081390.1:0-10000 GCA_015478945.1 Trachelipus rathkii
ACGGGAGTAGATGAGTATAATTTTTCACCCATAGACACTATAACTATTTACACTTATATCCATCATGCGCGTCACACACACATCTACACTTACACTTATACACCCATTCACTCTACTAATTATATATATACAACACATTCCTAATGACACTTAGCATTTATATCCATACTCGAACATGCTTTACATTTACACTTACTAACTCACACTAGATTTACTTAATCTTACACTCACATCTCAAGCTCAAGATTATATTTACTTACACCAACATAGAAATTTACTTCTTCAACACTAATACGCCACCAGATTTCACACATATAAGATACAATCAACACTACTATAACCGTTCACACTCACTTACAATCAATTAAATAAGCTGTATAAATTTATTAAAACATTTATGTTTTAATTAAACGACGTACATTTATATAACTCAGTCGTTTAACAATCAAATATAACATAAATTATAAAATTTTCACAGTTTCATAATTAAAACTTCTATCAAACAATCCAATCATTATCTTTGAACAAAAGAATTTATTAACTGTTAATAATTTTATGATTTGTTTATTAAATTTTTTAAATAACCATTGTGTGTACGAATCTGGTTTTAAAAGTGCACTTTTTTTTATCCTCAGCACTTAGCCTCGAAATTTTATTTATAACCCACCTGTATATATTTCTGTCTCTCGTGTCGTCAATATAACTGAGTTAAATTTCGGAAGATGCCCTTTTAAGTTTGCTCGTGCCCCTAGGCAAACGTGACGCTCATTTATACATGATATGGCTATGCATTGGTTTTAGTTCTAATTATTTGTCTTCAACAATTTGCTATTTTAAATAGTTTTCTATGTCCATTCTGTGTTAGCATGTAATAGAGATACAAATCACGACACTTATAATTTCAACGTCTGAATCTGCGTGTTCTAAGCTATAAGAATTCATGTATTAAGGAATAACTTAAATAATTATTTAATTTTATACTCTAAAGTTGTATGAATAAAAATCAGAAATAGCTTTACATATATATGTTATCACATTTATTAAATTATATTAAATCTCACTATATAATCGATGTTAACTAGAAAAATTATTACAAAGCTTTTTAAATATTATCTATGTTTCGTTTTTTTATAATTATTTATTAAGCTACTATCTATATGTACCTTGACCAATTTCATCTCTATCCCATTACACGTATAGATAATACACAACAACTATACCGCACTCTTATCCTCGTATTACTCAGATCACGAAAACTGACCTCTCTCTTACTGTCAAAATGTGTTGACATAATAACTACTTATTATACTATAATTTATATACGGTCTAATTTAAGGTAATAATAATAATCTTCCTCCGTATGGTACTAAGATAGCCACAACCTACATTGGACCAAGCAACACTTAGGGAAGTGGAAAATAAACTTATCAAGCATTACATTTATTTTTTTTTTTTCTGAATAAATGTGGTTTGGGCAAATATAACTACGTTTAAGGATAACCTAGTTTATGAATATAGGCCTAATATTTAGGGTATAAATAGCTATTTTTGTAGAATACGCGGGATATCTATTATATAAATAACCTTAAAATACAGGTCAATAAGGTAATAATTCACTAGTATTAGACGATGAGTAAATTCATAATGTTACTTATATTTCCTATATAGATGATATTCTTTTTAAATATATTCAAACTGAAACATGCTGGATCGTAAGGATGCCTTTTAAGAAAGCATAGTAAAAAAGGAATAAATGTTTTCCTATATCTTGTGATTGAGTGAGGGTGGGGATAGATTCACTTATGGCTGACCTACACACGGGGTGATATAGTATTATATAGACTAGACACAGTAATCTATTTTAGTTCGTCTTTTAGAAAATTATACTTTGATCTCTAATTAAACTTGTATTATTTAGAGCAGCGTGTGTGTTTATTAATCTTTAGGAATTACCCAAACTTCATTTATGATCAATCATAGTCTATATTAGCTGTAAAGCGGTGGCACATAAGTGTATCTTCCTGAAATTTGTATTAAAGTGTTTATATTTTTTATACTTAAGTGTATTATCATTAATTATATAAATCACTAATAAAATTTACTTTAACTACTTGAGTGAATTATTATTAAAATTTTCATAGAAATACTAGATAATAACATACATTAATTTCTTCACAAGTTTCATAGCTAAACTCACAAGAGGCGCTCAGTACATGAGTCCTCTCTCCAGCACTGACCTGCTACACGCGCAGTGTTGCAACTACCAGCGAGCGAGGAGCTGTGGTCCGCACAGCCGTGCGTCGCCGCCCTTGCTAGCTGTGTCGGCTTGCGAGGGACGCAATAATGATTCTTACGGCGCGACGGTGTGATGGGGTTGGGTTACGTGTTGTGGTGTATAGTGCGCGCTCTATCGCGCAACCGCTGTGTGTTAGTAAGTGTTTCTACCGTTAATTCGAAAGTAATCAAAAAATTTAGAGGTCTAACAAGCCCCTAATATGGGGTGGCTACAAATATTTAGGGTGGAGAGAGAAAATCTGCTAACCCATGATGACCAAATAGCAGTTTGGTTCGAAAATAAAAATTAGTGGATGGGACAGTATCAAGCGTTTAGCGATCAGCAACCAGTTAATTGTATACACATGTCCCACCTATAGTTTTTTCGACGCAATAACTTTTGGTAATCATCTCATCGGGTTCAATTTTTGGCCTCCCTAATTTTTGGCCTAACACTTTAGGGGCTTAAGCCCTATTTATTTTGATATATTTCGGTAACATCGTTAGTCTATAATCGACTGGCAGCAGCCGCGGTTAAGCACTAAAATACACACACCCATCCATGCGGCGCGCCACAATCCCCCTCGCGCAGCAGTACAATGCAGACTGTTCGGGTCGCTACGCGGCGCGCGGGAACAGCCGTGCGTGTGAACGCACTGCGTGTGGGTCTGGCCTGCCTTTTAGCAGGGGTGGGCCGACTGACATCGTTGCGCCACCACACTTGGACTGCGATAGTTTAGTGCCTCCTAAAGTGAAACTAGGAGCGCTCTCCACATTCCTACTATTAGGTTATTCAGGTCGAAAAGGTTAACTATATTCTTGCGGCTGATCACGCTAATGTGACATGTATCTCCCTATTTGGTAAGAGAATCGGGACCACTCACGCATCTCACTGTGATCGTAACCTTTTCACATATAATTATACTCTACTTATCACTACATCACATCAACTGCTGTAGAGGCGCTTAATCATGCGTGAGCATAATTAGATCTAATATGATATTATTTTAATAGTATTTGGTCTAAAATAAGATAATAAAAACACATCACACTACTGTCCTCAATATTACCAATGAAGTTTAAAGACAAAGTTATGATCTATTTTACACTAAAAATGAAACGATTAAAATATACTTCTCGAGCCAATCACATAACGAGGGTCATTAAATAGAGATTATAAGGATTTAATCACCCGACCTAATCACAAGTAATGGAAAACAGTCTACTTCCTTATTTTACCTGCTTAAAAGGTCATCTTACCTCGGAATCCTAGCATGTTTCAGTTTGAAATATTCAAATTTATACAAATAATAATCTATAATAACATAAACCTGAATCATTCTTCGTTCTATTTCACGGGAATTCTACCTTTTTGACCCTGGTTCAATTAGATATTAATATTATGCGTATCCGTTCTTAAAACAAAATAAGAGCTGTATCCTGAAATTAGGCCTAAATTCTTCTAGCTAAGCCTAACGTTAGTTTATAATTGCAATCTCACCACAATAATCTTATCATTCTAGGCAGAATAAAGGTATCAGTTTGAGATATATTATAATTTACTTAAGACCTGGATATTAGTACTTAAATTCGACTCACCGGGTATTTACAAATAAAAGGAATTAATCCTAAATTATGTAACTCTAAAGTAGTATATTATTTCAACACTTTTATAACAGAGAGAAGTGTTATCATTTATTCGTATCTCGATACAAGGCAAGTGCGGGTTAATGTTGTGTTTTTAGCTCGTGATTAGGATTGTCAATTGTAACATATGACTATTCTAATAATAGTACTCATAATTTAAATAGATGAATCAAGAAAATCCCCGAATTTATTTAATAAACTTTGATAAATATTTTATAGTTAATACATTCGAGTGTAATAAATTTATATTATAATCATGTATAAGTGAAAATAATCTTGTTCTATTATTAATTTAAATTAAACTTAGTATGATTATTAATAAAATACAATTAGGTTATGTTAAGCAGAGAAGAACTTATTATTGTTTACTTTATTTATATCTTATTACATGGTTATAAGAGATGATATACTCTGGTAATACAGGCCTAGAAGTCTAACTAGAGACAAACACGGTTGCGTCATAGCTTGCAATCTCGTATGATGTGACGGTGCTAGGGGCTAATAAGATACTGCTTTACCTAAAATTCATTTTTTGCTAAAGGTATTTAAAAAAATATGTTGAAAGGCTTTTATTTAAATAAAATATTTCAATAAAATTTTAGCTTAAAGTTTAATTTAAAACTTGAGTAGTTTAAAATATTGATATCAACCATAATAAGTATTTAACATGAATTACCAGTAAATATACATATTCTATTGTCAATAGATAATCGATTTAGATTTACCTTTAATAGAATAGTAATTATTTTTTTAAGAAACTTTGAAATTAATTTATAAATTATATTTGAATGAGTAATATCTAACATAAAGTTACATGTAGTTATTAATTTAAACACTAATATATGTTTTAATAATCAGATTATATCAGTTATATCTGTGTAAGTTGACATGTAAATGCGTGGCGTGGGTGTGTGTTTAAGTGGGATGTGTAGGTTAAGTTAAGTGTTGTAAAATCTGTGATGCAGAGTGTAAGTATAATCTGTGTGTGAAGTAAATCGTGTGTGACGTGTAAGTAATATTGTTGATGATGTGTAAGTCTAAATCTGTGATTGATGAGGGTAAGTGTTAATACTGTTAATGTGTGTCATAGCGTAGATGATGTTGGTTTAGTCGACAGATGAATGCTGATCGAAGTGGATTACCGGTGTGTAGCGCTCCCATCAGACTTCGATATTCCCTGTGTGTTAATTCTTTTATTCATTATAGTTTTGTAAATATTATTGTGTCATTGTGAAGTTTGTTTGATCCTTGTTATGTTTCCTTTGACAAACTTTGTATGTGGATTACAGTGTTAAATTGTTAAGTGTCTATTTGGGCTAATACTGTAAGGGAGTCCATATTAGTGTGTATATTGTGTGTACTATATTTGGTCTATATGTAGAAATTTGATAGTGTGTATGGAAGTGCTCAAGCTATCGTGTGTCTGTGTTGTGTTGGTAGTGTGTCTGTGCTTGTGTATCGTGTAGTTGTTATGCTGTGGATATGGACGAAATAGAACTTTATTATGATCTCAGATTATGGACCATTGAGTTAATTTGTTTTATAACCCTCAAAAGTACTATATGAGGAAACAATAAATAAAAAAGGATTTAACATATTATTAATAATATGAGGACACATCATATAGAGCAAAAATATGAGAAATATATCTAATATAACATACAATTAGACTGCAATAATTAAATTACACAATATTATGATAAATATGTAGATAGTTAATTATAACAATAACTGGTACTGAGGAGTTCAAAGCGCATCAAAGCACGAGTAGTAGAAGGTTCAAGAGAACGAGTTCACACGCCCTCTCGGCGCGTAAAGTTAATCACGTCCATAGCTTAATACATACTGAGTTTCATAACGTACGCTAATATCCTCTCACAGTTAATACATACCAAAGCTCATCTACATTCTCTCCCCCTCTTGGCTCGGCTTCTCGTGGTACATATACACACTCATATTGACTTTACTGTAATTTTACTGCTTTAAGGTATATGCTATCTATGCTTTTAAATTACGATAATATGTGAGGTTATACAGCCAGTAATACATATGAGTTATAAAAGCTAGTATAATAACATTATTTGAGTTACCAAGTACCAGTAATACACACCACTCATGATTACCACCACGCAGTAAAGCAGTCTATAAACAGAGTTTATTCTTCTATCAAGACATTACTAATCATGCACCCCTAGGTGTATATGGATAAATCATACCTTCTCTATTAGATATTTCACTGATTTTCCTTGCTATAATTAAAGGTATGTAATGTTAATAAAATATAGTGAGTTAACGTCCGTAAAAAATTCATAAGTTAAAACAGTATAAACATGAGTTTATAAGCAGTTATAAACTATATGAGTTAATAAAGCCACCAGTAATATCTAAACATGTAAACAAATAGCATACTAATCCCCTCTTGGTTGTTTAAGGTAAGCACCTCTATTGATTTTACTGATTCTTACTATGCTTAAGTGATATTGATAATTACGTTAAAAATATGTGAGTTAAAGCAGTATAAACAATTAATAAATGCTTAAAGCCAGTAAGAACATGAGTTATGACAGCAGTAAATATACATGAGATTAGAAGGCAAGTAATATATAAATCAGTAAACATAATAAAGTCATATCTATATCCCCAACTACGGTGTAGTTACACGTGGTATGGATTTTGGTGATTGATACTTGCACAAATCTAAGCGTACTCAGTATATAGGTATAATATTGTTTTGTTTTTTTTACATACTAAAAAACATATGCTCTTACCAAGCACTAATGCCACCACATAATCATCTAGCGATGGGCTACAAATCATAATCGACGCCTCAGGTATAGATCGCTATACCTGGTCTGCGTTCGCCTCGCACTTGGCTTGCTCGATATTCAATTTACATGGTGTATATAGAGATGTAATGTATTAGTTAGTATATGTGAGTCGAGTCGAGTGTAAGTGCCACATATTGTTTGACGTATTGGTGCCTTCTTCTATTCAACTAGCGTAGTGGGATATGTAGTAGTATGTGTGTGTTTGTTTGTGAGGCTGTATATCTATATATCTATCTATTAATCTATATATCTATCTACTCTGTCTCTTAATATATAATAATATATTAATATATATATGATCTGTATATAATATATATATATATATTCCTCTCTAATAGATATATATATGGATATATTAATATATATATATGTATATATATATATATAATATATATATCTAATATATCATATATATATATATAATTAGTATAATATATATATATATATATAATATATATAATATATATATATATAAGCTCATCTGGTAGGTAATGGCCAAAGGCTTACCTAACTCTACTAGATTGTGGTGGTTCCTTAGGTAGATTCAATTTAAAGGTCATTATGACTCATTACATGGAGTGTGAAAGTGTGTAAATAAAGGTTGTTGTGAAAATATTTGAACGAAGTGTGTTGCAGACATTACCAGTGGAGTACATGTGAAACTGACAATAACAATTAGGTTTTAGATCCGTTTTGGAACAGAGAGTTTTCCAGAGGGAAAAGTTGAATAGAGGAAGTATTAGTGTTTGTTAAAAGGTGTTTTTGGCACGAACCATCTCAATGAAAGAGTTATGCGAATGATAAGTTCAGAAGATCAGTGTCCGTTGTAATAACTCTAGATTAAAAAGAGAGGCTCAACAATTCGACGGGTGGAGAGAGAGACTAGAGAGAGAGAGCTAGTGAGTTAATAATAAGAAAAGTTCTAGACTCCACCTTTTCTATAAGATCTGTATGTGTGGGAACCACCCCGGATGTGTGACGCATGCTCCATACAAGGGCTAACGATACCTCTGTAAAGATCAAGCAACTTGGGCGGCCTGAAGTTCTAATGTCGCTTCAGAACACCAACCTCTTAGAATATATATATATTATATATATATATATATATATAATAGTATATATATATATATATTATATATATATTATATTATAGTTATATTATAATATATATATACAAATATTTATATTATAATATATATATATATATATATATATATATATATATATATATATATATATATATATATATATATATATATATAATATATATATATATAATATATTTATGTATATATTTTTATATATTTATATATATATATATATGAAGTTATATATATATATAATATATAGTATATATAGTATTTATAATAGTATTATATATACATATACTTATATATATATATTATATTATATGTGTATATAGTATATTTATATAGAATATATATAAATATAGTTTATATATATTACTTTTATATATATATATAGTATATATATATATAGGTTAATATATATATATAATATATATATATATATATATAGAGAGATTGGTGTGCACATGTGTTTGAAACTATGTACAAATAAATCCCTTGACTGTACACATTAAACTTCCTTCATAAATTTCCTTCTTTTTTTATTTACAGAGAAAATCCAAATTTGAAATGAAAAGACTAATCCATTAATCTAAAAATCAAGAAAATATTACCTAGAAATAAAAGAAGAATTGCTTTCAAAATATTAATAAGTCTCTCGGATTGTCATTCAGTTCAGAGTTGAGCAATTAATAGAATTTCTCTTGATTTTGTCTTTCTTTCGAATCGAAGACTGAATAAGAGATTCCATTCGATCTCGAATCGAAAAGAGATTAATCGAATTATCAGATCTGGGATACAAAAAAGGGGAGATTAACTGAATTATTGAACAGAATCGCAAGGAGAATCATTGATAGACTATTTTCCTGACTTATTTTTAAAATTGGTTCGATACCGGACAGAATTTTGATGATCCACTATTGATATATATTTTTAAATTAGTTACCACTCAGAGATTGGTTTATTTAGTTGAAATAATAAAGATATTATAAAGAATGGAAGAATTTTGCCGTTTTGAACGAAATAGAAGAATATTTAAAAATAAAATATAAGGTGCATGATTGAAATTCAAGATTAAATATATTACCTAGGTATGCTCGTTAATTGCTAAATATTTTCTAGTAACATAAAACAGACCAGAATAAAAAAAAAAATTTGCATTCAAATTTCAACCTTATTGAAAAATATAAAGTAGGGTTTTCTTCATCGTGTTTTTGAGGACTTTCACTCATGTTGAATCTTAATTAATTTTGAAGAGAACAAATTCTCTGCACATTGGTTAATTAAACCACTTTATTCTAAATGATTTTTGTCATGTGAAGTGATTCCCCAAATTTTTATCCAGCCCTCATTTCCCCTCTCCCAATTTTATAACCCCTAATTAAAATGTATAATTAAAATGCGTATGTATAAATGTATATATCTATATTATATAATATGAGTATAATAAGTATAGTGTGTATATTGCACAATGTTTGAGAGTTTATATGTATACATTTATCATATTGAGTTTTTGCATAAAATGTATAGGTGGATTGAAGCTATACTTACATATCAATGAATTTGGTAAATAATGCGTAAGGATACATAAATATAAATACAAATCTTGTATATATTATAATATATATATATATTATATATATATATATATATATGGTATTACATATATATATATATAGGTATATATAGATATATATATAGTCATAGTTGATATAATTATATAGGTATAATATATCTATATATATAATATAGTATAATCTTCGCATGATGACAGCTCCGGCCTTGGCAAGGAAACGGTTTTGGAACTTTGCATGGCAAGCTAAGATGACTTTCGGTCATACTTTTTGATTTCGCATTGAATGATTTTATTGTTTCTGCAGGAGATCTTCCTAGTACAGTATACATTTCCGAGATAATTCTCTCGCGGCATATGATAGGTGATATATTTGCGTATTACTTTCCTCTCGCTAAATGATATTAATTAGTCGAACTCTGCCTTGTTCTCGCGCCTATCGTCTACATGATCTTTGTTTAGAATTTTCCGTGAGGCGCTTTAATCAATCAAACTAATAATCTAAATTTTCATCCTGGATCGAACAAAATCTACTTCTCGAACACTGAAATCTCTTTTCACCTTAAAAAAAATGCAAAAATGTTTTTTCG
>JABUQX010081390.1:17500-24588 GCA_015478945.1 Trachelipus rathkii
TCTAGGACCATGCACCGAATCAAATGTCATCACAGGCAAAGTCATAGGGCACCTTGCGAGGAGAATTTGGAGGAGGAGGAATGCAGAAATCGTCCCAGGGTTGAGTTAGGGAAAATAGGAGGCCGAAGAGATTGGCCTTTTCAGTTTGGAGAGTTAGCAACAGAGCCATCAGATCGAATATAGAGGAGGAAAGCAGATTTACAGAAGTTGTTAGAGTATGTTTTTGGCAAGAGGCCAGAAAGCATGTTGTCAGTAGGAGAACAAGGAGGTTAGCGGCCCTTCGTTTGATGAAAGCCCGCTTTGGCTCGTCGAAGAGTATCCCTGCAACGATTTCTAGCTGAATGAAAATGAGCGAGAGTGATAGGAGAACGAGAATTTTTCCATCCCTGATAAGCGCTGTCTCTAGCTGAATGGCCAGAGAACAGGCCCACGATCGAACCATGGATTATGAGGAGAGAAGAGATTTAGTCGAAGATGGAATAAACCTGCTCATCCCATCACGATTACAGCTCCCACCTTAATAGCAGAAGCAAGCGTCACCAGAGTCAAGCAGTCATTCCAAATTATAGTTAGGGTAGAAGCACGCAGGGCCCCAATCACCCCGAGTCAAAGTGGCCAGAGAAAAAGCGTAGGGCAGGATGGAGCTGTGTGGAGATAAAGTATTAGAAGTTAAGAGATATAAGGTATGTGGTGCAGATTACCAATAGGAGCGAAGGTGTGTACTTTATAGAGAGAAGGACTAGTGGTCGAACTAGGTCAAGTGTGTTCATAGAATTGGTTTGGGACGATCGGAATGTGTCGTAGGGTTCTTTTTGATTAGTTGTCTCCAGATGCGTTGAGAATGCTGAATGATTCCGCCTCCTCGCCACCTAAATCAGTATGAAGAGGATCCCAACATTCAGTTGTTTGTGTAACATTGAAATCCCTAAATAGAGGACTTACCATTTGGATGAGAAGGTGTAACTGCTTCGTGAGAGGAAGTAAAATTTTTTAAAAATGATTGAAAATTTGTTCCAATAGGAGAACAGTGGAGAAGCACAAGATTTATTGTAGTAGAAGGAAGAAAGATTTTGAGCCACCAGAGCATCGAAGTTAGGCGATATGAGATTCAGAGACGGTTATCAGGAGTATTAATGTTACATAGGACACACTCACCCTTAAGACGGAATTTGCTGAAAAAAGTTTATAGTTTTAGATATCTTTAAGATGAGTTAGAGGGAGAAATCCGTACTACTGTATCTCTGACAATAGTAAAATGTTTGTCTAGAGTGAAGAGCTGGATATTCCCCAGAGGCAAAGTTAGATTTTAAGCCGCGATGTTGGTAAAAGTTAAATAGAAGAAGCCCACGCCTATGCAAACTGCCATCCTTTGCACACACAACACTCTAACACATCACAAGATTAAAACAATAGACAAAACAAAAGAGATATCGGGATGAAAATTAAACAAACTAAATCCAACTTAAAAATTTAAGCACTAAAATTCAATTAATAATAAAAAAAAAAAATACTAAGCTCTATAACTGATAAAACAAAACTTAAAACTAAACAACTTTACTACACTTAATAAAATTTATTAAAAATCTTTTGATATACCTAAAAAGATGACAAAACTAATCCTAACTTAAAAAATTTAAATACTAAAATATGAATTATATAAAAAAAATATACTACTAAAACACGGAAAAACTAACCAACTTGAACTAAACAACTTACTACACTTCCAAATGTTATTAAACACTTATATATTATATATATATATAGTATTAATATATAATAATAAATTTTAATAGAATATATATATATTTAATATATATATATAAATTATATATATATATAAATATATATATATATATAATATATATATTATGAGATATATATATATTAATATAATATAATATAACATTCATATTTGTATGTCAAAAACACATATACTGTAGATATATATTATTATAAATCAAATATAATTATATATATATGTATATATATATATATTATATTTATTATATTATATATATTAATATATATATATATATATTATATATTATATATTATAGTATATATATATATATTATATATACGTATATATTTATAATAATTATTTATATAGTATATATATATATATAGTATTATATATATATATTATAAATAATATATTTATATATAAAATTATATAGAATTATATCTATATATATATAGTATATAATTTAAAAATATTATAATTATATATAATATGTATATATAGTATATAATATATATAAAATATATTATATCTATATATATATATATATATATATATATATATATAACATATATATATATAGTCAAATAGTATATATATATATATATGTTATATTATATTATATATATATTAATAGTATAGTAATATATATATATAATATATATATATATATAATTATATATATAATATATATATATATTTAATATATATAATATATATAACAATATATATAATATATATTAATATAATTATAAATATAGTATATAAATATATATATATATATATGATCTGAATATATATATATATATATATTATATATATATATATAATAATATATATATATACTATATATATATACATATCGGCGTGTTTGGTGGGGCGGGCGCTTATCTGTATAATTATATATATATATATAATATATATTATATAATTATATATATATATATATAATATATCTTATATATATAAAGATCTCCAAAAAAAAGTTTATGAAAACATTGGTCACTCAGTCTCAAAATTAATGCATAAAAAGTATTAGCTGCTAATATTAGACAATGCGTCAATAGTGGATCTATGCAATACGCGGCAGGACCAATAGAAACTTATTCCCTTTAATGAATATTTCGGGACGAATTTCAAGAAAACACAGTATATACTGGGGAGGAACGAATCAAAAGAAGTTGAAACATTTCCAGTATTAATTTGTCTCCTTTAGAATTGCAAAATTCTTTTGAACAATTTTTTTATAGGCAGCCAATTGTTAATTTCTCAGCAAGTATTTTGCAGTCAATGCGGTGAGTATTTACCTAACATGATAGCAGGACGACATTATTATATATATATAAAAATTATATATTATATATATATATATATGTAATATATAGTATATATAGTAGTAGTATATATAATATATATATCAATATTATACTGAAATACTATCAGTAGTACGTTATTAAATATAATAAATAATTGACACAAATGATAAACACCGACCGCTCACGGCCCAAGAGGCCAAATATTCTTTTATAATATATTTATATAGTATATATATATGACTATTATAGGTTATAACTAATATTACTATAGTAGTAGATTATGATTAGCGTAGCGATTTCAGTACAAAAGCTAACTTGAATATACAAAATGCTTTAAGTAAATATATACATTAGGTTTAGCGTAAATACTGAAAATTCATGAAATACATTTCGAATTGTAAGACACTGCAATCAATTAGTTGGAAACTGCTCTTCCAACCGTAGAATTTTGCTTCTCGGTAAAAAGGAATTTGTTTGTAGTTTTGAAGTCGTTTGATTTATTATAAAGGGAAGTTGTGTATTATACCAGTAATTCAATTGTAATGCACTTGGAGACCAATAGCATATAAAAAGATTCCCAATCCACAAAGTAATAGCATTATTAGAAGGTATTGTTTATGTTCGTTAGTTGTGAAAAATGTCAGTTTAAGGATTAAAAATTTAGCTAACTTTTTGTATTTGGGCCATCGGTGAAAAGAAGAAATCGCAAATAAGAGGGTAGTTCTCTTCTTTAAAGGAGAAAAGTCAAAGGACATATATTTTGCGAACGGCCGACAGCAGTTTGTGTCTGCATTAAGATCATCCAGTACTCAGAGAATCGAAGGACTCGTGTCATAGCTTACGCAGCGTACTGTGCAGAAACAGAACCAAGTTAAAAAGAAAAAAATAACTGAAGAAGGCAATGTTTTGCCCTTGTAAATCAGTGTTTATTAAATATTTATCACGCGCGCACATCTTGCGAGTTTATATCGGCGTAAGGGCAGTCGGTTTAACAGTTTCGGAGATCTATCTCATATAGAGCAATCATATAAAACATGAAATGATATGTGGCATTTTGAGAAAGCTATTGACGCGGATAATCAAAGATTTTTAGCTAAAACTTAGTTTTAAAGGTCAGCTAAACTAGTGTTGTATTTGGGTCCATCGGTGAAAAGACCACACAATCGGAGCAACATAAGAGGTACGTTCTCTCCTTTAAAGGATGTAGGAAAGCAAAGAAATTTTTGCAACGTTTGACCGAAGCAGTTTTGTCCTTGGCATTAGATGTTATAATTAATCCGGTAGCTGATATTTCTAGTATGAATGTCAGCGTACGTGGCCAAAACAGCAACAACGTTAAAAAAAAGTAAAATAAGAATAGACTGGAAGAAAAGCAATGTAAGGCTGGTGTAGAGTTTTAGGGAGATGTCATTACGAGCAAGCATAAATCGTGATATCCGATCGTGATCAAGTTTTCAAACATTGCTCCGTACCTCTGTGAACATTAGTTGAGACAGAAAGCTATTCGAAATATAGTACTTACGCAGTTCAGGATTTGCGCGTTGGCTAACTATTAATTGTGAGCCTTTACTTTGTTATAATGCGTGTTTGAAGTTAGTATAGTTATAAATAAATAGTGATTCTTTATTTTCAATTTACGAAGTAGGTTCAAAATATAGATGTTAGTTGTTGTTGGATTTTATATATTTGTACATATTTTAGTTAAACTTAAAGGTCAAATATATGTATGTAAATGTGGGGGGTTATTTAAGATTTTAATTAGTAAATGAAGATTTTTAGATAATAAATATTTTAGGACGGAGCAAATTTTAAAGAAAAGAGAAAGGAAAGAAGAGAGAACAGGAGGACAACAACGTGTAGCAATAACGGCGCATTATGTTAGTATATTATAATAGTATATATATATTTTATATCATAAGTAGTTATGTCTATTACTATAGATAGTATGATCATCTACGTATATATACGATATAATAGCTGAGTATAAGCTTATATACGTATAGACTATAATATAGTATAGTATATTATACTAATATAAGTATATTAGACTTGATGGCAAGTGTAGGGTTTTAAACCTTTTATATTGCGTGGTTTATATTCTGTTATTATCCATTTAAAACCATATATTTTAATAATTATCTACTAGTAACTGTTTTGGTGATAAAAATTGCATTGAGCTGGCGGGGTGGTGGCCTTTAGGTGTTGGGAAGTGCCATAGTGGTGGGGAGTTTCGCCGCACAAAGCGATTGCAGCCTGATGTTTGTAGTATATAGGAGAAGGAATAGATGCGGAATGGAGAGGAGGTATATTTAGTATGTGGTGGATGATATGAACGTGAATTGGGGTAAAGGAAGGATCTTGGAAGCAGCGGAGGCAAGTGGGGTAATGTTTTGAAGAAACAAAGCGTTGGAACGTGACTAAGGGGTAAAGAACTAAGGCTGAAAAGGGAAAGAGGGGAGATCGGACTTTGGGAAATCCACACAGGGTAGTAGATTCGAGGGGCGTGAAAACGAAGAAGAGATGAGGGGCGAGGGAAGGGGCTGGGGATAGTTATGAGGAAATAGGTGTGGGACTAAAGGACGGTTTGTGCAGCACGGATTTGAGTTCGGAGCGATAATGTTGGGTAAGGAAACGTGAAATTTCGGGGGGGAACTGTGGAGTAAAGCTTGAGTATGCTATCCAACCAGTCAATTTGAATGGCTATGAAAACTGGAGAGAGCAAACGATTTTGTAGATTCGGCAACAACAAATCGACTTTTACAGTTTCTTCACCGGTCTTGCTTTGAGGATGAATTTGAATCTGCAGAGTGAGGGAATGGAGGGGCAGTGGAAGGAATAATAAGGACTCATATTTGGGAGTAGGGGAGAGGAATGTTAATCGAGGAGAGAATGTTTGATAGAGTTGTGTGTTAGAATAGAAGAATGAATAGTGGGATTAACTTAGTGTTCAAAATAAGTGAAATCAATAAGTATATCTGCGACGGAGTGAGATAAAACGGTGAGAGGGAGGGCTGGGTATCCTGACGTGGTATAGGATTATGTGTCTGTAGTAACTGGGAAGGATACGGAGGCAGATTACTCAGATGTAAATGTACTTTAGCGGGGCGGGGAAGGGCGGGATAGCTCGGATCACTATTTGCGTGGTTTCTAGGATATACAAGGGTGGGAGGATGAGGTATGACTGCGATAGGGCCGTAGAGTGGTAATAAAGAGAGGAGCAGTAGAAGCTTGATAAAGGTGGAACAAATTGGAGGAGACAGTGTGTGGTAAGAGTGGAGTATGTAGGAGAGGTATGGAGCGATAGGTGGAGAGCAGTGAGGAGGTGACGGGAATGTGGGGAGGATGGAGGGGGAGTGGATGAGATCTAAAGAGACCAGTATGTGAGGAGGCTAGAAGGGTATGTGGAGTACAAAGGGTTGGCAGGCAAGCAGGAAGGAAAGCAGGAAGGTATTTGGTGGAATGAGGATTGGTGAAGGAGGTTGGTGAAAAGGAAAAAGTGGCAGGCTTAATGTCTGAAATGGGTTGGCGAAGTAGGAGAAGGGAAATGCTGATGCGGGGAAATGATAGAAAGGGTTAGAGTGGAAGCAAGAGGGCGGTGGAGAGAACGAAGAGAAGAGCAAAAGATGAATGGTAGTAGAAAAGATGACGTAGAAAAATTTATGAAATCGGGGAGCAAGTAAATGCTTCTGGAAGTAACGCGGTAAATAATCAGAAAGGAAGATAGAAGCGCAGGGTTGGGGGACGAAACGCCGCCCATTTAAGCGGAGGAGATGGGACCTCGATAGTGCCCACTGGAGAAGCAATTAGCGCGGTGAAACCGAAAAAGGGTGGGGGGCAGCTATTTATAGCTGGCTTATTGAATGAATGGGGTGTTCGGGGGAGGGGAGGAAGATTTGCAAGAAGACGAAAGGGATTGGGGTGTGGAATTGGGGAGGGAGCGGGGATGGATGGAAAATCCAAATGGAGGCAAAATTATTAGGCGGCGCTTGATATAACAGGATTAAAAAAAGGGAAAGTCGCGCCAGGTCCGT
>JABUQX010081391.1:5000-27500 GCA_015478945.1 Trachelipus rathkii
TCGATGATGGCAATCAAAGAACTGCTGCCATTCGACAACACTTGTGAAAAACTGTATTCTCATCATATTCTAAAACTAAAACGAAGTATCGAAAACAGAATTGATGAGCTCCTAGACAGGTGAATATATCATGGCACAATTAAATAGGAATGGGAGGTAATAAAAAGAAATTTTGCATAACCAAAGAAATATCACGCACTGCCTGCTATTAAAATGAAATTTTAAGTATGTTAGCCACTTTTGTATACCTATAGAAAACATTAAGGTGCATTTATATAAGTTACATTAAAAATGTTTCGGGGTTCTGACTATGCTGAGCAGAATTTAAAGGGATTCAGCGTTTATTTTTTATTGTTTTGTACTCGTTCTTAAAAATTGACATTATAAATATATAATATGAATTTAAATTAGATTCAAAGTTAAGTATATATATAAGAATTAATTATACTTAAAGATATATATACTATATATATTTTATTATTATAATATTATTATATATATATATATATATATATATCTATAGATATATATATACTATATATATATATATATATATATGCTTTCAATAAGAGTAGGATTGTTAGTGATTGATATATATATGCTTTAAATAAACAAAAAGTAGTCCCACCTTATTTATATATATAAGGAGAATGGTAATTTCTTGCCTATGGAACATCAAAATGCAACTAAGATGCCGAAGGCTAATATTTGGTTAATTTTTGTAACTCAAATTCACACACACACACCACACACACACACACAACACACCACACACACACACATCAATATCTCGCTATTTCATTCGAACACGAAGAGCCACCTGTTTTAATTGATTGAAAAATATCGTTATTTAATAGCGATGATTCTTACATTTTTTGTTTCAATTTTACATAATCTTTTATATTTATTATGTAATATTTTCTTTCATCCGATCAATTTTCGCTTGATGAAAAAAAAGAAAAATTAAATAAAATATAAGTTTCATTTTATTACTTATTTGAATTTTTGTGAAGATCTGATCGTGTTCTTGTAATGTTATATTTGTGTCTAAGCATTTTAATGCATTTCCAAAGTATAACTGGGGGGCTTTCTTGTATTATAGTTTAGTATAATAGTATTGTTGTAATGTATTATTTTTTTTTATATATTATATATATATATATATATATATTATATATCTATATTATATATTATATATATATATATATATATATATATGAGTATATATTATCATTATATAGTATATATATATATAATCTTATAAATACTTATAATTATTACCTATCTAATATTATATATAGTATAATAAATAATATTTCTTCGGTTGCCAAGACCCAGAAAGACTACGTAAATCATTCAAAACAGACTCAAACATACCCGAAACACTGCGGTTTTGAAAGTGTGGCCAGGTTAAATGGAAAGGTTTTAGAAAAATGGACGAAGGATTGTGTTCCAGGACTTTGCGAGTTGAGTACATGTAGACTGAGCTTACGCGGTTAAAAGACACGCATCTTGAACAGAGAAAAGGTATGAAAATTGACATCCCCGAAATCCAACGGCGGCCATTTCCACGATAGATAAATAGAAACGGAGGTATGCGACTAGAGATTTCAGAAAGGCCGTATTCATTCCAATAGCGATAGTAAAACAGTACGACGGCTAGAATGTGATTGGAGAGAATTAGTGAAAGAAAGAGGTGACCAATCGAAGAGCTTTGGACTCCTTCTTCTTCTTATCAAGGGGTGCAGTGTGAATGGATCCACCCCAAAATATGTAATGCATACTCAATATAACGGCGAACAAGGCCCACATACTGAACAAGCAACTTTAGTGTTGATAAGCTCTGTAGGGGCTTCAGAACGCCTATCGCTCTTAGAATCTATTTATTGAGAGATAAATGTGATCCTTTCATTTAAACTCACGATATGAGAATAGGAAACGCCAAGAATATCTGCGACAAAGGATAGATTTGAGTTGTAGTTGCTTTCGTAAGAACAGATTTTGTAGCTGTATAGGAAGATTATGTTGAGTAAGATAGGTGAACCAGAAGTAATAAAGCAACTGCAACATTATTTTTTTAATTTACCCCCAACTAGAGATACAAGTAAAGATCCAAGAGGTGAGGTGACACACATAAAAACTAAATTCCCACCACACACGAGAGAATTCTCACAATGAGGCCCACTACCCGAGACCAGTACACAAACACACACGACAGACAACACACACACACTCATATATACAAACACACACACACAACTCACACACTGCACACACACACACCACACACACAAACACACACCACATAGTACACACACAACACATACACACTACACACACTCACTTTATCTAAATACAACCCACACACACACACACGCACGACACACACACACACATCACACACACACCACACACACACGCACACACACAACACACAAACACACACACACACACCACACACACACATCCAGATTATTTTTTAAAAAAACTTTGTAATTCATAATATTCTTAGTTAACAAAAGGTGGATACTATAAATGTAAATGAATAATTCAAAAATCAAATATGTTTTAATAAAATAGTCTCATTATATATTAAAATACTGAATGGTAAAGCAGTAAGCATGCACGCTAAAGCAGTAAAAGACAGTATAGCAGCTAAAGCAGTAAGCAGTACAAGCAGTCCAAAGCAGTAAAGCTTACTGTTCACACTGGTAGGTAGTGGACCCCCCCACTATTGATTACTGTTCACTTGCTCTTAGAGTTCAAAGTATACTCAATGTTTATATGAAAATTTTTTTAAAATAGTAAATTTAATTCTTTCGTATATAATAGGGTTGATACTCAATGTTTAGCAGTGTGTTTGTCTCGTTGTTGTTTGTTGTTGCTTGTTGTTGATGTTGTTGTTGGTTGTTGTTGTTGTTGTTGTTGTTGTTGTGTTGTTGTTGTTGTTGTTGTTGTTGTTGTTTTTGTTGTTGTTGTTATCGGGAGTCGTTCTTTTTCTTGCGTTGTTGCTGGTGTAGATTTGCCTTCATATATTGTTGTGAAGACATGAAAGCGAGAAAAAGAAGAAAGCAAAGACGAATAGAATGAGAAGTCTAGAAAATAGAAAGAGAGAGAAGAAGTTCTACTAATGGGCGAATTAGATGTTTAACGTCCAATCACATAACCCATTGAGAGAGAGCTCGACTCCCATTTGGGCTCAAATTAAATAATCCAAGTTGTGATACACCTAAAAGTTAATTTTCATATTTCTTGTCTTAGAGTTCAATAACGTACGTTTCATGAGTAGAAATGTTTTCACGACAAAGTAAAAATATAGAAATGTCACACTGATAATGAAGACTTTAATCTCTGGAAAGTAGGCTGCTGGAATTAGTAAGGATGAAAAGTACATACCTATAAACTCACACTTCCTCCACCTTAATATCGTTTATTTGCCATCGGAACTCAACGTTCCCACTACTTATGATGAGTCTATGAGGCACCCCACATTATGATAGAGCGTGAACATCCCTCACATCATATATAAAATATCAGTCTCGACACTCATTGGGCATATAGTCTAACAGTCTTCTCTCTCTGCGGTGTCGCGCTCCTCATAACGTCTGCGTGCTTCGCGGGGTTCCCTCTACATCTCTCCCTCTCTACTCTCGTGGTGGTCGGTGCCTTTCTGCACTCCCTCCTGTTCGTGTCGCTCCTCTACTGCTCAGCTTCTCACTCTTCTACTTCTCATATCCTTCTTCAATTAATCTGCTTGCGCTGATTATAATGTTGACAAATTATTGATACTCCGTTCACCAGCACTGTGCTGCTCTGCTCTCTCAACAACTTCACTGCTCTCTCATCGTCTAGCCTTCTTGCTGTTTCGTCTTGTCCTCACAGTCCATAGACACAAGATGCTCTTCCGATGAGCCCTAAAATATATCATTAGAGCAAGTTAGCTTCGAAGTCCTGCGTCTCGTACCAGCCCTCTCCGGTGCCTCTCCTACGTTAAACTACATCTACCTAGTCATGCATACTATTAACATGATACTACTATGGGATAAGTCTCGCTTTATACTTTATAGTCTTAGGCTCTTATCATGCATCTTTGCCTTCTCTGTATATATCTGATATAATCTCGATTAGTCAAACACTGACTCTGCTCAGTAGGTGCTAGGGGCAGAGATATGTATCGAGTACCTGCTAAGATTAGTAATGTGATATAGGTAGTATGGATGATTTCGAGTCAATTTAATGAAAGGTATTTCCGTGAGAGTGCCCAGTAGTTTCGTGGGTATAAGACGTGAGTGACCGAATAATAACAAAGAAGTATGCACGTATATACTCCCTTGTCGCACAGCATGCTCCAAAACCGCATAAGGTTGTGAGAAATTAACCAAAATATCAAATTCCATGCCCTGTGCCATTTTAATCTAAATAGTTACCCAAGTTTGGACTTAAACACCAGTATCGCTACTCACGAACAGAAGCAATATTTACTAGTATACTTTGGTGATAAACTTCTCAAGAATGAAATACTGTGCTTATAGCCTTGGCTTGCAACCACAACAACATATCTTTGAATTCTGCTGCAAAGAGTTATCTCCCAGAATAACAAACCCTAAATGGAGCAATAAACTTGGCCAAAATTTTTCTAATTTATTTACATTGCAAAACCACCTTTTATTTGTGGACCCCTAGTGTTATGAATATATATTGTATGAGGTTAAAACTTTGTAAGACCTCATTTAAGACCTCCAAGAACATTTGATAAAAAATTTTAAAAAATTGAAGGTGGTCAACTTAGAACCATTCTTAAAGTTTGGTGATTTGATATGAAATAACCCTATACACATCTAAAATGTATATACTTAACAGAATACATCATAACCTGAACTAGTAGGGTCCTAATATGAGACCTAACCTGGATGGATTGACAATGCCATAAACCTATATATACAGATTTATGTTACCGTAAACCTAGATGAAGTTCTAGTAACCACGGCTATGCTACTATTTATTTTACAGTCTTTCCTTGTAGCTATCTGTTTTTTAAATTTGGATAAAACAAAATCCTGGTAAGATTTTTTTTTTTTTTTTTTAAAAAGCAAGATTTTTTAAAACTTTGAGAGGCTGTAACTTTTTTTCTTAAAGACTTACTCATTTTTGTTTTGCTCTTTATTCTTTATTACTATTTTTTTAATCTATACTGCAATTTTTATAAAAAATCTAAATAGAAACCCTTAATATAAATTACAAAAAAAAAAAAAAACTTTATACATCCCTAGTCAAAGGATGCAAGGGATAATTTCAAGAACCGAGAATACTTTTCATATTTTATTAAAAAATTTATTGTATAAAAATGGTCTTCCCAACATTTATTATATTTTAATCATTTATAAAGTTTTTGTTTATAGCTTCAATAGAGTTGAAATAATGACTGATGGACGGAAAGTAATAATTACTAATAAAATTTACAAAATAGGTCTCTCTTATAATAGTTAGTTTTATTCTCATAACTACGCAACAGCAATAAAAAAAATATATTTATACATCCCTTGTCAAAAGATGCAAGGATTAATTTCAAAAACTGAACATACTTTTCACAATATTTTTGTATTTATATATCCCTAATCAAAGGATACAAGGCCTAATTTCAAGAACCAAGTATACTTTTCGTAATATTTTATTAAAAAATTTATTGTAAAAAATGGTCTTCCCAACTTTTTAATTACTTTAATCATTTCTGAAATTTTTAGTTTATAGTTTCAATATGGAGTTGACATGATTGATGGATGGAAAGTAATAATTACCAATAAAATTGACATAATAAGTCAGTTATAATAAAGTTAGGACAGTTTTATTCTCAGAACTTGGAAACAGCAATAAAAAAAAAAAATATGAATGTCTACAAATTCTTCAGAATGACTGCAACTACAATAAGTATAGGCTTATAATCATATATAAGATACACTGTTATTAATACCTCTAGCCTACCATGCGGTTTTCCCTGTACACTCTTCAATATTGCAATAGATTTTGAATATCAAGTAGATTTATACAAATTGGGTAGCCAGTAAATTTATATCGATAGCTTACCTTACTAAAATTCGTATTATTTTTTATTTTTTTTATAAAAAAAAACAAAAAATATTTTCTTTCGGTTACAGCCACATCCGTTATATGTGAATCGGACACCAAAAAACCTCAACAACAGGCGAAGTTAGGCCTAACTAATCAATAGGATTTTTAAAACTTCCCATAGACTATTAAAACATTTTTATATATTATTATCCACTACTTTTATATATAAAAGTAATTTTGTCAAGTTTTAAAACGTTAAAATAAAAAATAAACAAGGAAATTTTAACAAAAACTTCAACAATATTACGTTTCTCCCGGACACCGAATACCAGTCCAAAACTGGCTTTATAAACAATATATTTTGCTATTCTTCTTTTACAGTATATGGGAACGTCAAATAAAGAAAAATGAGTGATCTAGCAAAATTATTTTTTGACGTAAAAATATATTAACCTACGCCCAAAATGTTTAGCTCATTTCATACCTTAATTACTTTCACATTTTAATTAATAAAAGATAATCGAAACCAATAAAAAGAAAGGAAATTAATTGCAAATAATTTAAATTAAAAATTGTAAAAAACTGGACAAACTTCATTATTATTTATCATAAAATCATTTGCTTTATGAAAACTTACATATTAATAAAGATTATTATAAGCTATAAGCATTTTTTTAAATAAAAACAATCGAATTCTTTGAAATACACCAAATATCTATCCAGAAAGATTTTAAATATTACAAGTTAAATGTTTAGTATATGAAATCATGCTTTTAATTAAATATAAAAGATAATTTACATAATATACAGAAATGTAAACTTTAATATATATATATCTACAGTTATATATTATTATAGTATATTATTTTAAATATATATATATATCACATATCTATATCATGTATATATATAATAAGAATTCTCTTAATATTCTTCTAATATACTATAATATATATATATATATATTACTATATTATAGTTATTATAATATACTTTATTTTAAATATACCTTATATCCTAATTTTTATATCCTTATGAAATATAAGTCTTATGTGGCAATTTTGTCGAAAACCTTGTACCAGTGACTACTCTGAGGTACTGTAACTGTACTACCGCCTAAAGCGAAAATCTCACCTTATACTTCTAGCCTAACCCTATCTTAAACCTCTATCTATCTTACTTTATACCTATATTTATCTCTAACCTAAATCATTAATTTCACTATTATTTCCTTTTAGTGATGAGTAGGGACCGACCGAGGCGGGAATTTTGCCGGGGCCGATGGAACTACTGTTTCGATAAAATTAAGAAATGTGCAAGTCAAAAAACACTGAAAGTCTTAAAATCAAATGAATTAAATATATTTCAATTATATTAATATTTTAATTATAAAAAAGGAATAATTTAATTATGTCAATTTATAAAAGGCGATTTCTTTGCTCAAGTAATCGTTAGAGATAATTGATTTTCTAGAAGAATAAGTTGCATTAAATATATATATATATCATTTATAAATTATAATATATTATATTATATAAATATATAATATATATATAGAATAATATATTAATATTATATAAGCTATGTATACTATAATATTAGATGTGCCATTTTATTAATTTTTATATTATATATATATATAAGTATTTATATATATATATATATATATATATAATCTATATAATAATATAGTATATATATATAATATAGTTAGTACTGTATATATACTTTATATATTACAATGTCTGAACCAGGGGTTGGGGATTTTTTTGATTTGTTTTTATAAATTATTTTAAAAAAGGGTGGCAGCGAAAAAAATAAATGAAAAAATCAATTGAGTTCTTTTAACCCTTATTTTTGTATAAAGAAGTATGATTATCATTTTTGTTTTATTGATTTTTTGGATATTATTCTTGAATTTTTTTTAATGTTTTTTAATATTTTTTTTTTATTTTTTTGTATATTAGTGAATCTACACTTCCAACGGAAAATCGAAATAAAGTGAGAGATAAATATATTATTTTTTAATGAAGTTTTTAATATATTTATTTTTTTTTCTGCAATTTTCATCAAACTATTAGGCATTGGCTTTAATCCACGTAAGTACCTGTACATCTTTAGTGCTGCCTGTTTACATTTTTTTCGCCTATGTGTAAATAGATTATATGAGAACCCAGAGCTAGGGCCAGGGTTAAAAATTGAAAATTAATGCCAGATGAATACTAATTATATATATTATTTTGATATCTTTATGTTCGTATATTTGAATATTGTCTACTTTCTTATTGCACCCTTATTAGAAAGACAGATATGCTGGATAGGGCGCAACGTACGTAAAGCAACGAGGAGTGCTAAAATAATAGTAGGATTTCTTAAAAGAAAGAATGGCGGAACGTCTGTCTACGATAGGACCATGCGGCTTCTTAAGTATTATTCTTATTATTATTGTGGTTATATGGGTTTGACTGGGAAGCTAATGTCTTAAGTAGTAGGTAGAGTAGGGTGCAGATAAAGCGTGACGTTTCTTAATTTTGTAATTTTTAGATATATGTGTGAGGATGTTGAGATAGTAGGTGGAGCAGTCTAAAAAGTGAGCTCTAGTGAGTCGCGAGCTTCTTAATATTATATTGTAGTTATTTGTTTTGGAGTTATAAGTCATGGAAGAATTGTCTATACGATAGGGAGATTCACGTTTTGTGGATAGTGATTCATGTATAAAATATATTATGTTTTCATAATTTGTCATTGTTAATGTATTGATGTGGTGGTCGTTGTAAGAAGTAACTTAGGAGCAATAATGCCCTAGAATGAACGGTATCACCATGTGGGGTGGACTTATCCAGCGTCAGATAGTTTAAGTCTTATATGTAAAGCATTAGTATTAGGTTTTTAGTAATTATTGTCAAGTTTGTATCTATATGGGAGCATAGGTTGCTTCAGTAGCGCGACGGAGCCGGATAATTGGTACAGTGCTTTTTACATGATTTAATAGTTATACATATTCAGTGGTCACGTGGGTCAGTCTAAAAACAGCGAAATCAATGCGGCTATTTAAGTTATTGTATCACTCTAAGATATGAATGGGTTGTGAGGATTCTCTTAATCCGTGGCCAGCGCTAAGTGGTTGGTTAGTTGTCAGTAGGTTCTCGTTATAGTTAGATATATGTTATAATGATTAGTATGTTTATTATGAATTAATGTTGTATTTTAATGACTTATAATAAGTATTGCTCTTAATTTAGGGAGGTTGTTATGGTAAACGTTGAGGGGATCAGGTATCATGATAGGCCTACATGACAGGGTCTTCTGTAGCTATTCGTTTATTTATACTATTTGTAATTTAATGCTCTGGTTGAGCTTGGAGGCACAATTTGCTCATCGCGTTTGGTTCAAATTTGCGCGGGGCTTCTTCGTGTTCATTATTGTTATGTCTATTTTGTTAGTGTTGGTGGCCTACAGTTATAAATAGGAGCCAGATATCTAGCGGTCGTTGCACTATACGATGATGAATTTTGTTGATATTATGTTTGTGGTGACTGTTGACCAGCTGTATGTTCTCTGAATGTAGTGTGGTTTTTAGATATTGGTCTAGTTCGTTTTTGTTTGTTTTAGTTTGTTGCCCATAGGTGAATAATGACTCTAAGGATATATATGTAGTCTCACAATATAGGTATACTCTAGAAGTTAAGAACTCCATAGTGGTAAGTGTATCAGATATAGATGCAAATGTACTGAGAAGAGTGAGATCTTACGTTATAGTAGAGACACATTTGGTGAGAGAGATTTAGCTAATCATGTCTAGCTCAAGTCGTGTAAGAGAAATTATAATAACTAAGCGATGTATAATGAATAATTGGAACCTCTAGATAGATAATGTAAAATTCGCACACTCATAATTAAAATACTATAATATCAAAGAAAATTTATAAATCACATTAAGAAGCTAGTTAATTAGGGACTTTGTTGGAACAATGAATTCAAACAAGAAGTTACTATATACAATAAATAACTTAAATTAAATATATATAATAAATCTTTTTTGGTCCCACATTACATACGTTTCTGGACTTCACATGATCCAAATAATATAAATAATAAATTAAGAAAATAATAAATTAACCTATAAGAGAAATAATAATAGTCAGACTATAAGGCTGATCTCTTAAGACATGTAACACGAACTGTATAGGAAAGCTAGATAAGTAAAAAGAAGTAAGAATAGCAAAATAAGAAAAAAATAGAAAGTAAAGAGAGAAGAAGACCCATTCCATGACCATGTAAAGCATGAGAAGGATGCCCACAAGAATGCAATATAGATAGCAATGTAAGAAAGAAATATAGTAGGGAAGGCACACGATAAGGATTGCTATTTTTATAAGAATAGCACAGTGTCTAGTAAGCAGAAGACACGCATCAGATAAGAAAGAAATATCAAATGATGATAGAGAGATAAGAAATGCAGCCGATAGATGAGTGTATTAGCTACCTAGACATAACGATGTCCGTCAATACACTCCTAAAGACACAGTAGAAAGCAATATAGAAACGTATATGTATCACTAAGAAAGATAGTATAAAAGATGTAGATTAATGAGCAGCATATAGATATAGACAAGAATATGAAATCGTAAAGAATGAGCAAGACAGGCACAGTACAGATAACACAGAAAGAAGAAGGAGAGCACAGAAGAACGAAGTAACTCACAGTGAACTACAGAACTACCACGCATGAACACACCCTACTTATATTAAGCATAAATAATCTACCACGAAGTTAGCGCTCAAGAAGCACTTTCTACTGTTTATCACCGTCGCGCTACATTCTACCTAAATGGCGTTAGTTATATGACTAGTGGAATTGAGGGACAGGCCGCATCACCGGGCGGTCCTTAAGTAACTAACGGCTTGATCCACAGTCATATCTAAAATATAATTTATTAAATAATTTATTCTTAATTTACTAATATTATATCGAGTGGGAGATTGCACCTCGGAAGAGTCTGTTGATTTTGGACCAATGAAGTGGAGCTTTATCTGACAATCTTCATTGTGCTGTTAACGACCTAATGGAGTGTTTTTATTCCTCTGGTTGCTTGACTGGGACAGTCTAATGGATAAAGGCCCCTACTCTGTGGCTTTTAAATTATCAAGGACTTGCATGTAAGATGTTTAACTAGATAATTATCTACTACAGTCAACACCATTAAAGATTGGTGACTCTTTTCAGTTAATCATCAGATTATATTTAATCATGGAGCATTTGAAAGCTGGGGACATTTCTAGAGGGGAAAGAATATACGGGTGGGTGGGTCGAGTTAGATATCATCTCCTCAAATACAGGCCTCATATTTTTTAAATTGGTTGAGCATAGAGACATATAACCCTGCTATAGATGGGTGTGACTACAATCGACAAAGAAAATTGCTCTACAATATCAAAATATTATGATTAGACTGTACTTGCTTCACGTATTTTCTGTTCCTGTCTTACTGTCGCTTGCCCGCAGGTCGATTCGCCTACACCGCGGATCATGTGCTTTTCCTATCTTCTAATTACTATATACTTACTCTCTTTTTGGTTGTGGGAGTCCTAGACTAGACCGCTGCTTTTAACGTAACTATTAAGCTTAGACTTCACTGTTATTGTACTGGTAAATTTACTCCGGCTTTGCCTACATGGTCTCAGCACAATCTCTATCAAACAGGGAGTGGTGTCCCTCTACGTGCTAAAAAACACATTAAGCCAGATGATTTAATCGTAAGTTGCTTATGTGTCCAGAGTATACTGGGCCGCGAGAACCTAACCAGGACGGTCGACCTCTCAATCACTCGTGCACTGTAACCTAGCCGTTTATACTTCCTTATACTTTAGTCCAGTTCACTGCTCTGCATCATTTATTTATATACTGTGTTACAGCTGGGGCGAGTCATATACTCTCACACGATACATTCTTCATTCATAACTAAGTTCAAATTGAGCCTGAGGGCCAATTCTAGAAGGGGGGTTACCATTTGTGCGAATCTCTTACACATTAATTTAATGTTATTTTTAATCCGTTAAAATGCGACATTCATACCGAACAGAGACATTGTACGAGAAATTATTAGCCCAAATGATTCCAACTCGAGGATAGTTTTGTTCAGTCTGTTTGATTCTTCTTCCATTACTTCACCTTACTGTGGTTATGTTGAGTGAGGCTAACTCGTATTTATGTCGTCGTCTTCGTGTTACATGTCAAGACGTAAGATTCGCTTATGCCAAGTTTTCTGCAACCTGACCGTCTACGGGCATACGAACGGTCAATGTTTTGTCCTTTGGCAAAAAGTGTCTCTATTGTGCACACATACCGTGGTACATCACATCTGTTTCTTGAACATCAATTTTTTCACTACTTTTTATCTCATGACTGATTCAGGCTCCAATTCCCCAGACAACTCTAGCCCACAACTGCTCTTTTGCCTCACAGCCCCACTTATGTACGATATCTATTTTTCTCGCACCTCTCTCCACTCCTCTCTCACTTGGGTGGGCGTTCGCTGACATTTCTACCCACTATCTCATCTCAGCTCCGGAGATAACAGAGGCACGACTTATTTTTCTTCCACTTTACAGTACTACCCACTAATTTCAAACTTCTCAAGTCATCACAATTCATGCCAGCATACCCGTATATAGTGACGATTATCTCTTTGTCGCCTATTATTTAAGACCGTTGTCTCAGACTGTGGAAATTCTGTTTTATTGATCATGCAATAGTTTAACTGGCATACCTAATCCCTGCCATCAGCTACTTCGTGTTACATTTGTTTCCTCTAACCCTTGCAATATTTCAATACTTCGAAGGGAAGTTGCTCTTTGTCCTTTACATGTCTTCTTGTCATTAACATATACATATCTAAAGAAACGACTAAATCTTTGCCTTGAACAAATTCAACCATCAACAGGTAATCTACTTATGTCAGGAATTAATTTAAGAGTATTTTGCACTCGACGACTAGATTCTGAGAGGATGTGTTTAATTTTTTTCTCTTCTCTCTATATTTTCTGTGTTGCTTCTATGACAAGATTATAATTTGCATATATCTGTAATATAATTACTATTTAATTTAACAGAAAAAACAGTAACTAATTGTTCTAATATGGAAATTCGTCTGATTGTCTATATGATGATGCTGACATGTCTTGAGTTGAAATTGTTTAAACTCTGAAAAATGGTGAGCCATCTCAATTTCTACGTTAACAAATTGCGTGTATTTTTAGAGTATAATATTTATTGGTGTGTCCAACTTTGGGAATCTATTGATCTTTACGTTTTATTCTAAATTTATTTGTCTACCTTGTGGTCTTACTCTTGTAGTGCCTCAGAAGGTGTAAGGCCGCCCTCTCTCAACATAAACTTTGGCGAATTTCGCTACATAGCCGGGTTAGTGCCTATGATGAAGGGAATGCTATGACTAAGTGCCGTAGGATTTATATGAGTAGGAAT
Source organism: Trachelipus rathkii (assembly GCA_015478945.1). Classification (NCBI taxonomy): domain Eukaryota; kingdom Metazoa; phylum Arthropoda; class Malacostraca; order Isopoda; family Trachelipodidae; genus Trachelipus; species Trachelipus rathkii. The sequence goes on from JABUQX010081391.1 coordinate 18,553, forward strand.
AGTAATTTTAATTAATCTTTTTTAAAAGCATTTATTAACTTATAAATCAATTTCTGCTAAGAGTTTCTTCTCATTTTTCGGCAATAATATAAATAATATCCCTTAGATTGCTTTCTAATTAATTGCTATTTTTCTATACTCAAGTCATTCATTATAATACTAAGTCATATTATATCAAACATTCGCTTATATATATAGCGCAAACAGCTTTAAAATCCTTATTATAACTAATTAATGCATCGATGAAGAGAAGATGCATGATGAGAAGAGAGGAGCATAAGTATACGTATGTCACGCGTAGAGACGATGAGAGAGGACAACTTTGGAAAGTAGAACAGAGGTATGTCAGATGAGCAGAGAGTACTCTCTCCTTACTTCTCTGTGCCCTTAAATCATAAAAACGAAATAATCATATATTGGTGTATGAGAGAGAGAGAGATAGGCTACTTAGAGACGCACGGAGAAGTAACGAGAGATGAAAAGAGAGAAGACGTGAGCGATTTAGAGATAGAGAGGGGATGTTAGAGAGAGGGAGAAGAGATAAGAAGAGAAAGAGAGAGAGAATAGAGGAGGATGAGGGAGGTAAGTGTACAGAAGAGATGCGCGCAACTGATATTAGTTGAACGCCAGCGCCAGACTATATTTTAATATACTGCTTCGTGAGAGACCTCCGCTTTGTGGAAGTTAACATATGTATTTATTTTTTATATAGTGCTTACGTTGCTTTCAGTCACTCGCTCGTACGAAATTGAGTTTATGCAAGTTGATATTGTTTCAAAAAAGTATCTATTACCATAATGTATGCATCTACCCTGTACTACAATATAATAACAAATATGGTTCAAAGTAATAGATATCGTTTCGGAGGGTAATGCTATCCAGATATATGTAATATTGGTCTCTAGATAAAGTATTAAATTCGATTTTTTATTCATCTAGTGTCTCTACCTAGTCCATTATAGTACTCCTATATAATATAATGAGTGTTTTGATAATCTACAAGAATGTGATTTCGAAATAATGCGAGTGCAAATCGATATTAAAACAAAAAAAAGTTGTACATTTCACACGCCCCAGGACAGATCCTTGGGGGTACACCACTAGTAACATTCGTCATCAATATAATTATTTTAAACGAGATTCTTTATGATAGTTATATAATATTTATACTACGTATTACCGAATAATCAGTATGCATTTATATAACTCACATTTGATATTTAAACTATCTATAGACGACTCGTGTTATGACTATTATATAATGAATCCCGATAAAATATCTACAATTTTTAATTATATTTATAAATTATATAATACCAATTTACAAAAGTTTATTTCTATACTATACCTTACTATAATATAGAAATACCTTCTAATTGCTCAGAATAGCTCTAGTATTAATATTATACTATGTATTTATTAATATCCAATTATAAATATTCATTATTGATATAGATAGGTAGTAACGTAATACTATTCTATATTAGATATATAATAACGCTGCCAACTCCACTCCCCGTATACCAAAGTATTATACCGAGCGCGCCTAACTGGTTGATTTCCCTGTGGCAATTATCCATGAAGTAAGCGGCCTAATAGTCAGGACTTTTGTTAACTCATTAAATTTTTTAATTGGATTTTGATCGGGAACAAGTGAAATAAAAGACCAATGCCGGCTGGATTTTTAAGTTAAATTAATATCTTATTAATAATTATAGGGTATTTGACTGGGACACCTCTTAGAAGGGTTAATGCAGTTTTTTTAATTATTATTCTTAATTATTTAAAATTATATATGGTTGACTGGGAACCGTTAGTTAGGCCCATGTGGCCCATCTGAATTATTATTCTATTCATTTATTCTCAATTTTTAATGGGATTTGACTGGGATATATCTCACGGCCGGGGAACCATGCGGCCTTTTAATAATTTAAATATTCTTATTATTAATTATTGTTTTGGTTAGAGCACAATGGGACTGTTCTTGAATGGTAAAGGCCAAATGTGGTTCTTTATTTAAATTAATATTCATCATTAATTACATTAATTATTATTGAAGAATTATTGCATACATTATTAATTTTTTTGGGGTTGAATGGGAACACTCTAGATTGGATTCTGCGTCTTCTACTATATATAGATATATTTATATTTTATTATTATCTTATTATATACTTATACTAATAATAATAAAATACTATATATATATATATTGTGTTTGTAGGTATATATATATATAAATTATCTTTATATATTCATATATATATAGGTATATAGATAGCATATACCATTATATATATAGATCTTTCTATAAAGTATATGTGCAATATCTAAATTACTATATATAATATGACGTATATGTTATTAGTTATTTTATTATATAAATTTATAGCTTATATATATATATTTCATATAATATATTTAATTAAAATCTAATATCCACATATATTATTAAACATATAATTTGTAAGCAAAAATAGTAATATATACTCATATACGTACATATATTATTCTTAGTATATATATATTATATATACTGTATAGTTATATCTATATATATTATATTTATGAGGAGTCATTATATATATATATATATTATATATATATATCTAATGTATGATATATATATATATATATATTATATATATAAGTATATATATATATATATTTATTATATTTCCCGCGTGACGTCACGAATCTGAAAAAATTAAAAAAATAATAATCAAAAAATCATAAATCAAAAAAATTCAAAAATTGAATTTTTTCTAAAAAAAAATTTTCCAAAAATCCCCACTCTGGAAAAAATCAATTTTGATTTTTTTTGATTTATTGTATATATATAGTATATATAATATTTTATATATATATAATATACATATATATTTATATATAAATTATATATATATAATATATATATAATACTAGATATCCATATTTTATAAAATTTATTATTATATTTATTTTTAATTAGGTCGCTAGTTATTGTAAGGTGTGTGAATCATAATATAGGTGAGCACTTACTCAATAATTGGAATTTCATGCGTAGTCATTCCTTAATATGTCTATCTCTTTATATATATAATTATATAATAATATATATAATTAATTATATATTATATATATATATATATATTATATATATAATAAGTAAGGAACGTAGAAGACGCAGAAATTCCAATCTATAGTAGTTGCATATCATTTCAACTACCATTAAAAATTATTAAGAATTTTAAGTATATATAATAATTTTTTACTAATAAATATTAATGTATTATCATAGAGCTAATATAGTCTAATTATATATATATAAAGCCGCAAAAATTTTAAATTTATACTATGTTATCAGCAGTCAACCAACAATATTAATAATTAAAAATAATTAATTAACTACTGCATTTGCCCCTCTTGAATGTCCCGTCAATCCATTATAATGTTAATTAATAAAGACATATAATTAATTCATGTAAGCCTAGCAATGGGCCTATCTATTAGACTGTCTCCAGTCAAACCATTATAATTAAATATTTAAGAATAATAATTAAGAAGCTTAGCTATGAAATATACCCATCTAGTAAATGTCTAGTTTATCCTATTAATTAAATATTACGATAGACTTACCCATCACCATATTCTAACCTCTTTTCCGCAATATACGAACAATATACCAATAAAATTAATATAATATTTAAGATAAAACGTACGTACCAAGGAACCTCTTCTTTAGTAAATAGTCCCAGTCAACCTCAATAAATAAATAATTAATAATATAGAATTAATTAAATATCTCAAATAAAAAGAAATTACGGAAAAAAGTTCTTGGAATTTTTTGGGCTTACCAGGGTCTTTGAGGGACTGGTTCTCTCTTAGCATTACCATATTAATTATTATATAATATTGAAAAAAAGAAGTCGCATTGAACTTTCTTGGGATTTTTTTTGTGACCTTAATTATAAGATCAAAATTCATAATAATATATAGTATATACTACTTAAGAAAGCTATCGCATGGTCCATTTTAGACTTTCCCAGTCAACTAAATAAAATAAGAAAATATAATTTTTTCAGATTCGTGACGTCACGCGAAATATTAATATAATATATATCGTATATATATATATATATAATTAACAATACAACAAAGTCCACACCCACTAATATCACAGTCATACCCTCAATCCCACCATCATAATTAATTGACAACATGCACACAATTTACTCAATAATTAGGCAGCTATTGGGCCTATTATAGTACTGTAACTCCAATACAACATATACATTATTAATATAACTTAATAATATATAAAATAATATATATATAAGTAAAGCACAAGTATTATTATATATAATATATCATTTAAATATATATCACCCTAATTACTCACTAATATGGTTTAATATTATTTATTACTCAATAAATAATATTAATACATATATTATAATATATTAATACTATATAATATGTAATAGACTCCGACATAGGTTACTCTTTATTTTAGACTTTACCAGATAAATAACCAATAAGAATAATTATAATTTATAGTATAGATATATAATGTATATCCTCATTATGTCCGTTCTTACATTCTTTATATATTCAAGAATCACGAAGATTTTCAAATTCTAATTTATAGATATATATATATATAGCATATATAGCATATATATATATATATTATAATTATAATATTATATAATAAAAATAATATTATAATATAATTATATATAGTAAAAATTATTTTTTATAATTTATAATTATATAATTTAATGTTATATTAATTTAAATGTGAAGAGTAGAACGCAGAATGCATCATGATGTGTCCCATTCAAACCCATAAAAATTAGGAATAATAAGATTTAATTTTTTCAATTAATTAATTAAGTAATTATGAATAAAATTGATTATATAGAGAAGACGTCAAGTTTGGCTACCTAGATCGGTCCAGTCCACCAATCACCATAATATATAATTAAGAATATATTAAGCACCAGGGGCATTGGCCCTACCTCTGAATATCCCAGTCAACTCCTTAAAATAATATGAATAAACGTAGTATATCTAGAAGCCACATGGTCTCAAACACCTAGAACTGTACACAGATACCACCTATATAATAATTAATGAATTATAGAATAATAATTAAAAATAAACACTGCACTTATACATACCCGATCATAGATGTGTCCCTACTGCAACCCATAATTTTGATAAAGATAAAAATGCCGCTCTAATGGAGACGCCTATCTAGAACCTGTGCCATGGGTCAATCTTCCTCTCATAGATTAAATAACTTTAGGGTCAATTAAATCTAGTTTCCTTCAAATTATTACACTTATTTAAATAGATTAAGTAATTTACTAGGATATAAGGTCAGAATAGGCCCATGCTGCATAAGCTCCTGAATATTGTGTCACCTATTCTTACGTATATTGTCTATCAATAATTCATGTTGCTGGGATTGTGATTGAGAAGCATATGTGCTGTTAGGGGCGGCGCTGCAGGTATAAATGTCAGTAACTTTTATTATTAATTATAATTTAATTCTTAATTATTATTAAATTTTTTGTTGGTGACTGGGACTATAGTGTAGGTAGTTAGGCTCAAATTGGATTTCATTAATTTAATAATCTATATTTATATATTATATATTGACATATGCAAAATTATACATATAAATTACTATTAATTTTTTTAAATTATTCATATTATCTTAATTTATATTATGGGTTTGAAGCCGGGTACAATTCTTAATAGAGGGTACAATGCGGCTCTTCTCACAATTTTTAAATTTTTTAATTTAGGTGATCTGGACAGTTCTAATAAAACGACCCATGGCGGCTTCTTTTAAAGAATTAGTATTTCTTCTTTTATAATGAGTTGACACGGGACTATTTCTAATATATTATAACCTTTATATATATATATATATATATATGAGATAAGCGATATATTTAGTCATTATTTATTATATTAGATCTTGTCCTCTCAATGTACGAGTATATACCACAAATCTTCCGTAAAAAATAATTTTAAATAATTTTAAAGTGTGTTGGTAATAAATGAAGAGATCATAATTTGTTACCTTTCTTTTTTTCAATTTAATCGATGTAGACTGATCGCCATTCGAGTCACCATCTGTATTAAACCAATACAACTAAATAATTAATAATTTGATAACATTTAGATTGGAACATCTAGATGGAAATATAAATCGAATTATCTATTTCTAATATCCCATTTATCTGTAAACGGATTAATGCCGCTCTAATGAGCGGCGCTACTAATTAATCTGTAATTTTCTTATTAAGTGATGTACAATGATGCTCGTCTAATTATAGCACGACCTATTTTCTTTATTTAATAAAAGAGATTTATTGGATATTGGTTCAAGGCTCTCATTGCTTCAAAACGTGCAAACGAAACTATTCTTTCTCGCACTTTCACCATATTTAGGACTTTGTCCATATTATCCTTCAAAACAGGATACGATTATTTCTATGGTCAATAATTGGAAGAGTGTCGTTCACATGCCAGATAAACAGATATGCTAACTCTGTCTATTTTGCGGCTCTGATCATTATCTATTCTTGGGAACTTTTTTATTTCTTCAGTTTGAGTTAACATTCGATCTAAAAAATGATTCGATTTAGTTGTTTTCCAAGTTTCAGGAAATCCAATCTGTGCTTATTTCGATAATATCTTAATTATTGTTTATCTCTCCTAACGGACTGGTGAACATATTAATTATAATAATAATTTACAACATATCTGGAAATTTTTATTCCTTATGTTTGCTGCTGATCGTCACTCGTCAAAGTGTACATGTTTCAACCATGTTTGTTTAATACATAATATATATATCATACTATCTTACCTCTCTATTTTTCTCTTACTCTCTCCTATATTCTCATACTCTATCTCTCTCTCTTGCTTCACACTCTACTAAAAACTCATAAAACTTTATCATCTCTCTCATTACTATTTACAACCTATATACTAGTATCTATCAATATATATATATGTTTCATTGTTTTTTTTTAAGCAGCAGAAAGAGAGTAATAGTATATTCTTCTCTCTACTATCTATCTCTCATCTCTATATATCTATCTATCTCTCTCTTCTATCTCTATCTCTCTATCTCTATATATCATCTATATCTATCTATCTACGTCTTTCTCATTCTCTTTTAAAGATATATTCTTTTCATTTGATATTCCTCCCATATACGTAATCAAAAAATAATAAAATTAATTAAGTATATATTGTAAGGTTTGTGCTGTAATAATGTAAACAAACCTCAAAAATGAAGAATGTTCATTTGATTTTTTCATCGAAAATGAACTCAAGAAGGTCCTTCGATTTGGAAGAAAAAACTTGCTATCTAAATTGAGTTATTCTCAAAGCCAATAAATCTTACTCATCCATCTAGTTAGCTCTAATGTTGCGCCCTATCTTCATGCATATCTGTCTTTTTTTAATAAGGGTGCTAAAATTGTAGACCATATCTAATACTGGCCTAACATGACTATTATACAGATTACCATATACAAATAATACATACATATATATTAATATATATTATAATATATATTATATATATTATTATATATATTATATATATATAATATACTATATATTATATAATATTACTGCCTGGACACGTATTCGAGATATATATAATAGTATAACCGAGAGCTGTTGGTACGAATAAATGCCAATATAGTGGGAAAGGTGGATGGATACTTACTACTTTTCTTTAAACGTGGTTTCTGGAGCAAATAATAATATTAAGAAATAATTAATTTAATATCAATAATATGTTAATATCATAATATTTCTTCAAATTAAGTCAATTTATAATATAATAATATAATATTATATATATTATATATATATAATATATATATATATACAGGGTTGGTGATTTTTAAAAGATTGTAAAATTAAATCAATTGATTTTTTTACTTCGATAAGAATATTTTAACTAATAATTAATGTAAATTATGAATAGCATTTATAATTAGAAGCCCATGGGCCTCCCTACACTGTCTCCAGTAACACATAATTAATATTAAGAATATATATTAAAGTTCGCATTGGGCCTTATAGAATGTCCAAGTCAAAGTCCATAATAATTAATAACTTATTAAATAAGAGTAGTGTATTCAGAAGCGCGAGGCCTTTGTTGTCTCATCACCATATTATAGATTAATATTAGATACTTTATCTTAATTTAGATTAACTTTATGTGTTGCACTTGACTGTTTAGATAGCATTGCGGCTATCTGAGTTTATTACTTTTCTCGCTTTATTTAAGGCAGCGGGGTCTCTTTCTGATTTTTTGCTCTTCTTGTTACTTGAATGTGTTCTATAATATTTATTTTTTTTTGTTTTTCGATTGTTTAATTTCGGGATAAACAAAAACTAGCGCTAAATCATTTGTTTTACCTTATTTAGGCCAAAAATCGTGAACAAAAAAAATGTATCTATATTTTTCTGTTAGTAAATACATAGATAATTCTTAACTATTGCTGTATTTAATTATCTTTTGGCGAGGCGCGAGGATGACAGAATGGGTAAAGCATATTCACTTTACGTTATGGATAAGCATTTTCTTTGAACAGGTGGTCTTGTGTCAGACTCAGGATTATGAGTAATAATCAGCACAATAAATTTTTAGCAATCTTCGACTTAGTCAACAGTGTCTAATTCGGAAAGGACGCCTTTTATTAATTTTTTGGCTTGGTTGCGACTGGACGAGTCAGGATAGGTGCCATGTGCTTCTAATATCTAGTAAAATACTATTCGCTATTAATTGACTTACTTATTACATGTATACAAATATATCTCTAATTCTAAATTTATGGTGTTAATCTGAGTGATAATTATATTCTATTGAGGGAGACAATAATCGACTTAACGTAATTCCTGCATGGAACTCTCACTTCTAG
>JABUQX010081392.1:0-22500 GCA_015478945.1 Trachelipus rathkii
AAAAGGAGAGAGATCCCTGTTTTACGAGGCTACGCAGTGTGTTTGAGTGTAGATGTGAGGTAGTGGTGTAGATACATATTGATAAAGAGATTGGGCTACGCGAATTTTATCACCTTCGCTGAGAAGTTAGGGTTCATAGGGAATTTATTAAAGTATGTTCGACAGTTTAGTTAGTTCTCTTTTGTCTTAGCCTCTAACGACTATTCCAAAAGTGTAGGGTGGTAACCGGATGTCACTCCCAAGATGTTTGGAGGTAACAGTATTATTCCAGTACAAGGGCCGAATTAAGAACTTTATATAATGGAGCAACTGAACAGAAGAAAAATTCACGTTGTTCTATTGCTGACAGTGAATCCATGCTTCATTGGATGTAGCCATTTTAGCAAACCGATTTTGATATGATGGTGCTCATAAGACAATTCTATTTATGTTCAGTCAAGAATATTTTATCGTTGTTTACAGATGAGACATTAGAGCCATCGAAGAGGGATAGGAAAGTTGGGAGGTATTTTAGAGAGGGATATATTAAGAAGTTGAGTTTTTAACGAGTTGAATTTCACAAGAATGCGGTAGGCCCACTGAGAAATCCGACCACATGGCGGCAAGATTGGTAGTCGGGGAAAACTTGTAGTACTAGGAGGCAACTCCTAAGATAGCAAACGAGGGAAGCTACTTTGAAATGTAGTGGACGGATGGAGAGTGTATCTCGAGGTATGCTAGGTTAAGAGTTGAACAGAGGTTAGAAGTCCAGCTGGAAGAAGAATCCGTTTTAAATGTTATAGAAGGTAGGAAAAGGTGGAGATAAAACAAACCTGAGGTAAGACGCACAATTAACAATAAAGGAGAAAGAGGTTGCTGCATCAACAAGAGCTGAAATGGAGACGATTCGTGAAAGAAAACTAGACAAGATAACAGCCAAAGCGAGGAAGAAATTCAAAAGGAAAGGTAGCTTAGAGGAGTAGAGATGCGTGTCATAGGCTTCTATCCAGATTAGCCTCATAGATATGTCAAGCGCATACACACAAGACTCCCATAGTCCCTAAGGGCACATTAGTTTAAGATAATGATATATATATATATATATATATTAATATATATATTAATATATATATATATATATTAATATATATATATATATATATATATATATATATAATATCTTATATATAATATATATATATATATATATATAATTTCTAAAACTATTTAATTTTTAATAAACGTGATAAATCTGAATACGCGAGTCGCGAGCAACATTAAAACGGTACGCGAGCAACATGTTGCCCGCGAGCTACGGGTTGGGCACCACTGTCGTTAGAGTATACTCATCGTCTGTAATGATTAATCACACAACGTTATGGTAAATTTTTTGTTACATATCACCATGTATGTGTAAAATTAACATTGTTATGTTAGAGACACGCTTGACAAAGTGTGAATAAGTTACGTTTTTGGATGTTATGTTAGTTTACTTACATATATATATATATAATATACTATATATATATATATATATATATATATATATATATTATATATATATATTATAATATAGTTACGTTTTTGGATGTTATGTTAGTTACTTTACATATATATATAACATAGGAAAAAGAAACAATCATAAGAAAAAACAATTTTAATATACATCTTACTTGATATGTTTTAAAACAGCTACATATAATAAAAAATTACAATCGTATAATTATATAAAAATATTTAATAAGATTGAGTTCGTTTAAGAAGGTTTAACATTTAACATACAATGTGAGCATTCGATGTATTGTTCTAAACTTCCAAGACCTTCAGTTGTGATATAGGTATAAATATCTCTTGCTGATATTTTCAAAGATTGTTCTTTGTACCCTGGCGATTTCATCTCTTTTTCATAAAGGAAGGTGAATTTTTCAAGGTTGAGCGCCTCGATAACGGGTGTTTCCTGTGATTCGAACACATTGTGCTCATCGTACATCGTATAGAGTATACCATGCGAGAGGTTAATAAGTTCGTCCAGTAAATCAACTTCATTCAACCTTTTAGATATTTCTTCGTGCATCTTGATAAACGCTGTAATATTTTCTTTACCACTTACACAAACACCAAAGGCAGTGGGTCGGAATATCCCCGTTGAATTAGGTCTCCACCACCTACGTAAATCAATGGATTCAATATTGTTATGTAGTGAAAAAACAAGAGTTAATCTTTTTGAGTCACATTCTTCGCCGCCATTGATCGCAACTCCCCACGAATTTGTCACTGATGAAGAAATGTACTTTTCATTTATCCAAGTATTAACTTCATCGAACACCCGACTTAATTCTTCACAGGATAGGAATAATGGTCTGTTATGGGTGTAAGACGAATCGGAACAGGCAAAGTAACGTTCTCCATTTGTCTTACGATGGAAAGTTAAGTTAAGAAAAGGTGCGATATCTTCCATGTTACAATATCGTTTACAAATTTATTATTCACGAGAGAAACCATTTTTATAGTTTTAAAGTCAGACAAGCAACTGATGAAGAGCTTCATTTGTCGCTCTTTTAAGAAGAATGTAATCCTCTCTCTCACAATAACGAAAGATGATGTAACAAACCAGTTTATACAATGCTAACCCTAAACGACAACCCTAACAAGAAGGATGGGCGTGGCTTATAACTATTGCGTAATGTTACTTTTTTTTTCATACCCCTAATGGGTTTCATTTGTAATATAATATTAGGCAAAATGTTTTTAATAAATTTGTTAAGTTGACCCTGTGTCAAACAAGAATCATAGGTATTGCGTAATGTTTCGAGAAGTGGGAGGAGTTTGAACAATTTCTCGACTTGTATTTGATAACTCTAGTGAAACAGGAACCACATCAGCTTCGTACATGGTCGTTCTGTATGCATTGTTAGTTACTTTAGTGTTGTTAAGTATGAAACTTTGTTAATGTTAGTCATTTATTCGATCATAAGGTATGTTAGGTTTTGTCATTGTGCGTTATATCCCTAGTTCAGGATATGATATGTTAGCTTTATTGATGTGAAAAACTTTGGTACGTCAGCATATATTTGTTGGCGAGTATGTTGTGATAAATTTTTGTTAAATGTTACTATGTTAATGTAAAATAATAGTGATATGTTAGAGATCTGTTTGAAAAAAAGTGTGAATATGGTACGGGCTGTAAGCAACGTCAGTTACTTTCCTGTTGCCAAGTATGGTATTTTTGTTAGGTTTGATGTTATACATTATATTCTAGTTCAAGTTATGTTATGTTAGTTTTACTTAATATGAAAGCTTTGTTATTTAAAGTTTTATGGGTTTTGCCTTTATGTATAAAAAATGTAATTTTTTTTAATATATAAAAAAAAAAAAAAAAAAAATTTTTAAAAAAAAAAAAAAAATTTTAAAAAAAAAAAAAAAAAAATTAAAAGTTTTTTAAAAAAAAAAAAAAAAAAAAAAAAATAAAAAGTTTTAAAAAAAAAAATTAAAAAAAAAAAAAAAATTTTTAAAAAAAAAAAGTTTTAAAAAAAAAAAATAAATAAATTAAAGTTTTTAAAACAAAAAGAAAAAAAAGATGTGAAAGGCACCGTTCTATATGTTTTGCTAGTTACTTCACTGTTGTTAAGTAATGAACTTTGCTAATGTTAGCTGTTTATTCGTGTTTAAGGTATGTTAGGTTTTTCGGTGTGTGTTATATTCTTGGTTTAGACTATGATATGTTAGCTTTGTTAAGCCAAAAACTTTGTTACGTCGGCATATATTCGTTGATCAGTATGATAATTAGGTACGGTGATTGCAAAATATTACGTGTTAATACGCAAAATAGTATGATATGTAGAGATATGTTTGAAAACGTATGAATAGGTTACGTTTTTGTATGCAACGGTAGTTACTTTACTGTTGTTAAGTATGGAACTTTGCTAATGTTAGTGATTTATTCAGGCATAGGGTATGTTCGATTTGATGTTATACATTATATTGTTACATCAGGTTATGATATGTTAGCTTTATTGATGTGAAATCTTTGCTGCGTTAGCGTATTTTCGTTGGTCAGTATGATAATTACACAAGATTGTGATAAATTTTTGTTAAATGTTACTATGTTCGTGCAAAAATAATAATGATATGTTAGAGATATGTTTGGAAAAGTGTGAATAAGTTACGTATTGTATGCAAATGTTAGTTATGTCACTGTTGTTAAGTATTGAACTTTGTTAATGGTGACTGCTTATTCGTGTATAAGATGTGTTAGGATTGTGAGTGTACATTATATTCGTAGTTCATATGATCCTATGTTTGCTTTATTAATATGAAAACTTTGTTACGTTAGCATATATTCATTGATCAGTAAGATACTTACACAAGGTTGTGATAATTTTTTGTTAAATGGTACTATGTTAATGTAAAAACATCAGTGAATATGTTTAGAAAAAGTGTAAAGTAAGGTTACGTTCTGCGCTCACAATGTCTAGTTACTGTTTACTGTTGTATTAAGTATGAAAGCTTGCTTAATGTTAACTGTTTATTCCTGTCTTTAAGATGTGTAGGTTTGTGAATGTACGTTTATTCCGGTGCAGTTTTTAGGTGATGCTATGTTTGCTTTTTGATGTGAAACTTTGTTACGTAGCCATATATTCAATGATCAGTAAATGAATATTGTAGACAGGTTTGATAAAATTTGTTTAATATTACAATGTTAATGTAAAAATATCAGTGATATGTTTAGAAAAAGTGTAAGTAGGTTCTCGTTCTGCCCTCAATGTTAGTTACTTATGTTGTTAAGTACGGATCTTGTTAGCGTTAGCATATAGTTGCATGATTCAGTATGATAATTAGACAAGGTAATGATAAATTTTTGTTTAAATATTACTATACTAATGTATAAATATCCAGGATTTGGGTAGGGAGGGGGGAGGGGTGGGTGGTTTGATTTACTGATTTACAGGTTTAGGGTATTAAAAACCCAAATTTCTTAAGTTTTAAATATGAAAAGCGTAAAAATTTAGTAAAAACAAACTGTTTAAAGCTTATAAAACAAAAATAAATAAAAGTTTTGTGTTATGTTCAGATTGACATGAATCACAGATCACTAGATCGGGTGATGGGCGTGAGGTGGAGAAGGATGAAGGAGGGAGGGGAAGGAGGCTTTCAAGAGGCTGCCAGAGGTCTCCAAGAGGCTATAAGGGTGTTGATTTTATATAAAAAAAAACCCGTAAGTTTTTTTAAGTTATAAACTTAAAAAGAATAAAAAAATGTTTAATTTTTTTTTTTTTTTTTTATTTTTTTTTTTAAAATTTTTAAAAATTTTTAATTTTTAAATTTTTTTTAAAAAAAAATTTTAATTTTTAAATTTTTTTTTTTTTTTTTTTTTTTTTTTTTTTTTTTTTTTTTTTTGTATTCGGGGATGCATGTATAAAAAGATGTTTACCAAGTTTCGTTGTTCTACGCCAATATTTCAGTTTTGTGGGGCTGGTGACCCCCCTTTGGGGTGTGAACGGATATTTAACCCATATATGATATGGGTACTAGATATGAAAGGTATATCCCGAGTTTCATCGTTCTAGGTCAATATTTCAGGTTTGGGGGCCGGAGACCCCCTTTGGGGTGTGTACGGCTATTTAACCCATATATGATGTGAGTACCTTATATGAAGATTGTATACCGAGTTTCATCGTTCTATGTCAATATTTCAGTTTTGTGGGGCTGGTCCCCGAATTTGGTCAAATCGGTCATTTTACCCGGATACATCTAAGATACAACCTAAAAAGGCTGTATATCAAGTTTCGTTGTTCTATGTCAATATTTCAGATTTTGGGGTGAGTACCCCGTCTGGGGCACCCACAGTCATTTTACACCATGGGTCATCTAAGATACATCCTCAGAAGGTTGTATACCGAGTTTCATCATTCTATGTCAATATTTCAGTTTTGTGGGGCTGGTCCCCGAATTTGGCCAAATCGGTCATTTTACCCCGGATACATCTAAGATACAACCTAAAAAGGCTGTATATCAAGTTTCATTGTTCTATGTCAATATTTCAGATTTTGGGGTGAGTACCCCGTCTGGGGCACCCACAGTCATTTTACACCCGGGGTCATCTAAGATACATCCTCAGAAGGTTGTATACCGAGTTTCATCATTCTATGTCAATATTTCAGTTTTGTGGGGCTGGTCCCCGAATTTGGTCAAATCGGTCATTTTACCCCGGATACATCTAAGATACAACCTAAAAAGGCTGTATATCAAGTTTCGTTGTTCTATGTCAATATTTCAAGATTTTGGGGTGAGTACCCCGTCTGGGGCACCCACAGTCATTTTACACCCAGGGTCATCTAAGATACATCCTCAGAAGGTTGTATACCGAGTTTCATCGTTCTAGGTCAATATTTCAGTTTTGTGGGGCTGGTCCCCGAATTTGGTCAAATCGATCATTTTACCCCGTATACACCTAAGATACAACCTAAAAAGGCTGTATATCAAGTTTCAGCTTACTACATCAATATTTAATGTTTGGGGTGGGATCCCTTCTGGGGGATCCTAGACAACCTATACGGTCTTATAACCATCATATTCGAACTCTATGACCCCGATAACCCTTATAAGGACACCAACATTGTTGTTATACGACTGTTTATTACCTAACCCGTGTAGATATATATCGAACTCAGAAACTGGATGCGAAGAAGAAACCGCGGTGGAAAAAATAACAAATAATAATAATAATAATAATAATAATAATAATAATAATAATAATATAATAATAATAATAATAATAATAATAATGATAATAACAATACAGACAGATCAACACTAACCGATGTCTGAACCAAACCGAACCGCCGCAGCGGCCGGAGCCGGAACCGGAGTCGGAGTCGGAGTCGGAGCAGGAGTCGGAGTCGGAGTCGGAGTCGGAGCTGGAGCCGGAGTCGGAGTCAAAGCACCACACAACTCGAAATTATGATCACTACGTGATCATAATTTCTTCGACGAAGTAATAATAAAAATAATAAATACAAACAAACACAAACAAACGTAGACAAACATAGACAAAACCTTCGGTTTTGTCTGTTTGTCGAATTGATAGCCCTTCGGGCTATCAATTCTCCATATAAGCCTAATATATCTCTATTCATTTATATAGAAAAAAGTGGGTTCGGGACCTGGCCTATTACTACTCATGGGTTGCTGTTCTTTTTTTATTACTGTTCTACCAATATTATAAAAGTAGTATCAATACACCACAGATGGTAAAGCCGGTTGTGGAATTAAATTTTTAATTTCGAAACGAAAGAAATAGTGCTTTTTCCTAGAGCATACAATTATTGAAATTACTACTTTTTTTGATTTAGAGATATTAATGAAACTATTATATCGCGTTCAGACCGAACGTAGAGTATAGGCAGCTTTTTGTTGAGTGGGAGTAAAAAAACATTCAAATTGACCAGCATCCAAGAAACGGTCATTACCCATTGCGTAGCAACGTATTATCTGCTCGGTGTGACAGTCAGATTTAAAATGCTCTGCAATTTGATTATAAGCACAACGCAGCTCACATTCCGCGACTGACTTTAGATTTGGTCGGGAAATGCCCTTAGATATAGAGTAATTAATGAAATTCTTTGTCTTTTATCTTTAAAATTGATTATCATCCCATATCTTTTCCTTCCTGATTTAAAAGAGCCAGAGATTTTCACAATACCCATCAGATAAAGTGTGAATTAAAAATTTAAAGGTCAGCAGCTCGCTTATATAAAGTACATGATTATGGATATTAAAATTATGAATAAGAAGAAATTAAAAAAAAAATCTGTTTTGAGTATTGAAAACAACCATGATTTCTCTGTTATAATTAGATATATTAGAAAGTTTGGAGTTTATTCTAACTACCATTCAGTAATAATATATTATATATAATATATAATTTTTTATGTATATAATATATAATTTATATATTATATATATTTAAATTATATACTATTATATATTTAATATATAATATATATACTATATATAGGTAAAGGTTCCTTATCGCGAATATTTCTAGAAAGAAAATGGAAGGGTTGCCCAGTGATTGCTACTTAATTTTATTCTGCTTGAAACATAAAATTGTCGGTAATCTTTTTCAAGATTATTTTAACTATTATAATTATTTATATTTTTAATTGATTTTAAATAAATACTTAATTTTAATTTTTATGTATTAATTAATATTAAAATAATGTTTTTTTTTACTAATTTATTGGACCTTGATAACCTTTTACTTGACAGAAAGAAAATTTTCATCGGAAAGGTTTACACTTCATGTTATACTGGTTTAAAAAAAAAAATTTAATTTATCTGGATAAAAAAATTTCCCTTTTTGTGCTTCACTTTTATGTAATTTTAAATATAGTAAGTATCTTATAAATATATATATATATAGATACGTATTATATATATTAATATATAGTATTTATTTATATTATATATATTAGAATATATATAGTTATATATATTTGAGAACATATAATATTATAATAATATATAACTATAATTATATATATTATATATATATATATATATATATTATATATTATATAATTATATATATATATGTATATATAATATATATATATATATTAAATATATATATTATATACTGATATATACTATATATATTATATATATTATTATATATAATATTTATTATATCTATAATAAATTATATATTAAGTTATTATGATTACTTAGTTAATCTTAATAATATATATATAGTCTATATATTATTTAAATAATATTATACTTATATCGATATATTATAGTAGGATATATATAATATTATATAATACCTATATAGTATCTATGCTAAGTATATTATTTAATCTAATAATTATCTATCTACTAATCTATAATTATCTAACAATTATCTAATAATTTCCTATATAACGTTTCTAATTTATAATTTTTCTACTTATTTATATTAATAATTATATATAATTATTTATATATTATATATATATATAATGATATATAATATAATTAATTATATAATATACATAATAATTATTAATATTATTATAAATAGATGGTAGAGATCATAATTATAGCTATAAAAATATATATATAATAAAACTATATACTATATATTGTATCTTATATTCTTTATACTGTATTATATATCTATAAATATATATTATATATATTAATATTAATAATCTAATTCTAATAATAATATTACAAGCTTTTTAGATAATGTTATATATCTATATATATATAATTATTTAGTCTCTATAGATAAATATAATATAATCTCTAATATATTTAAATCTTTATATATATTATATATACTAATGTATATATATATTATGATATATATTATATATATATACTATATATTATACTCTACTAGTTAAGTATATATAATTAATACTATATATAAATAATATTAATATTATCTATATATAATAATCACCATTAGACATTAATAATATATATGTATACCAGTATCAAGAATAATAATAACTAATATATATAGGTATATTTATTTAATATATATGTTATATATATCCTATATATATATAAACTAATAATATAATATATATACCTATATATTTATATATTTCTATAAATAATATATATTAATATTATATCATACTGATATATATTTACATACTTTGCTGGCCCACCCTCCTCCTACGAGAATTTAGTAATAATCTATCTATATAGCTATGACATCATTATTTTAAAAAAAATGACGATAAGTATGGATAATAGAAGAAACGGCCAGGATAATCAGTAAAAACCAAAATTAGTATTTTGGGAGCCGACCACTTCTTCAGGATGGGATTTACCCATTTTTTTTTTTTTTTTTATTTTTTTTTTTTTTTTATTTTTTTTTTTCTTTTTTTTTTTTCCTTGTTCATAAAAATAGCTTTAAAGTATTCAAATTGTTTTTGGAAGCTCAAAATTTATCTTTATTTTTTTTATAAAGGAATACCATAGTGGGTAACCGCAAGAATGAGCAGGATCGGGTCTTCGCTCCGGTGGACGAGGGGGGACTAATCCGCCTCCGGAGGATGGTTCTGGAACCCGCTTCTTTGGTCTTTGGTGTGCGGGGTTCCTCCGACATACTCCTCCGGGGTGATGAAATGTCCTATGTGCCCCCGTCGGCTCGAGCCCCTAAGAACCAGAGGAATAAGTTTTATTTTAAATTTCTTTGAAAAAAAAAGAAAAAAAAAAAAGTATCTTTAGTAGTATTATAAATA
Source organism: Trachelipus rathkii (assembly GCA_015478945.1). NCBI lineage: Eukaryota > Metazoa > Arthropoda > Malacostraca > Isopoda > Trachelipodidae > Trachelipus > Trachelipus rathkii. The sequence continues at coordinate 10,227 of JABUQX010081392.1, forward strand.
TTTATATATATAATGTATATAAATAATATTTAGTATTATATAATATTATTTTGTTTAATATATAATATTTTAGTTATATAATACGAGTATATATATATATGTTAATAAATAAGTTATATATATCTTATAATAATATATATTATATATAAATTATAATTCTCATAATTCATATAATAATAAGTACCTAATAATATTAATAAATCACTGAAACCAACGTCAGAAATTATTCAATCCGTGAGCTGCCTTTTCTTTTCTTATGTTTTAATTCCGTAATAAATACCAAGAGCACAAACATTCTTAAGAAAATAATTTTCAGTCTTTGCTGAGAGGGAAAGCACATTTATTTGGTATGAACTATATTTACTTGAAATAAGTGATATACAAATCGTAAATATAGTACGACTTTCGATATTTTTTATTTTTGTTTTTGTTTGATTGTTCTTGGATGAATCTTATTCGACGAAATTTGTTGGTTAGTGTAGCGCTTTAAGTTTGTAAGTCTTTTAGTTTTTTTATTATATAAATATTATGAATCGATAATTTGGCTTTTAGTTAACTCTATTGTATTTTTTATTGAAGAAAAGAACAGAGAGTTTAATTTTAAATTATTCCTTTGTCAATTATTTTAAGTATATAAAATAGTAAATATATTGAAAATTATTATTAATAAATAAAATTCCGGAGCGCTATAATTCAATTTATCCAAAAACTAACGAAACTAATCCTACCTTTGAGAATTAGAGCGTGTAATTGTATCAACTAACATAGCTTCTTCGTATTGATGATTTAATCCTTTTGCTATAGTCTTTACCTTACAATTATTTATAAATTATCCATTATAAATAAAGGAAAATTAAAACTGATGTTTTATATGTTTATAATATTTTATATGTGTATTTTAATATGTGTGTATATATTATATATATATATATATTAGTATATATAATATATATTTATTCCTACACTTTTATTAAATCTTAAAACTCAGATGTGTTTATAGTGTTTAACCTAACCAAATCACTTATACAGATATATAGTAAATATATCTATTTCTTGATAATATATAATTATATATATATTATAAATATATATTATTAGGGTAGTATATGGTAAGAGATATATATCTTAGATACATACAAACATTGATATATATCGTATATTACATGTTATAAGGATTTTATATAATATATATTATTAAGGTATTATAGATAATAGTATTTCAAAGTATATATTTCTAGTACACTATTATATATAATAATTTAAGTCGCTAAATGTTTTTAAAGAATTGTTTCAAACATTATAGTAAAACGCCTATTATTCGGGCAAAACCAACAAATAAGTAGAAAAATGGCAACCCCTTCATTTTTTTTTTTTCTTAGAAGTTAGCAATTTTGAGTTTTTACCTTATTAGTTATATACATACTTAGCACAAATCTTTTTATATTTTTATATGTAATATATACATTTTTTATTATATATATATATTATATATATATATTATACTATATATTATATAAATATATATTATATCATATAAATGTGTGTGGTGTTTATATATGATGAATGTGTATGTCTGTGACTGCTTCTAGGGGGTTTTTGTTGGGTTGGGTTGGGTTGCATTGTCTTTGTGTATCGTTGATACAATTTCTCTGTCTAATTTTTATCCATCTTTGGAAAAGATGCTATTAAGATAATGTTGTTGAAACAATAATTTCTTGAACCCATATAAAATTGCATATCATCCAGAAACCATCCTTGAAAACCGGAATTTTCCTTGAAACTATTTATTAGTTTAATAATTCAAAGGAGGTGAATTTGTTTTAAAATTTGTATACTTTGCTTTTTATAACTATTTATTTCCTCTCTGTACCAAAGAAAAAAAAACATTAATATTAATTTTAGAAACAGGACTAATCTAGTTGATATCAAATTTTATATTAAAGGTTATAGCATGTTGATAAACTAGTTGAGTTTTTCCTTATTTCCGTAGAAAATCTAACCCTATTAGTGTAAATTAACACACTTATTTCTTTTATCTTATTTGAAGGTTGGGTGGGGGGGGTATGTATACTTTAAAGTGATATATATTATATTAATATTATATAATATATATATATATATATTATTATTCTATTAATATATATAATATATTATATATGTTATATTTATATATATATATGATAGTATATTATATATTATATATATATATAATAGTATATAATATAATATAATAGTTTTACTATTACCTTATTATATATCTTATATACACGAAATATTAATATACCCTATTATATTTTATAATATAATATATACTATAATAATAGAATAGTATTTTATTTATTGATTCTACTACATTGAATAAAGCATCACTGCTTGTCATACTCATATCTTTATGATATATATTTATTTATTTGATATATATTATAATATATAGTATATAAGGCACTTTCCTTTAAAAGGATGTTAATAGTAACATAAAATTTCGAATGGCTAGAAATCTCTAAAATCGGCTAGCAATGCCTGTGCAGTTACCTTTCAACTCCGAATAAAAGAAGAAATAAGTTGCACATGTTGCTTTTTATATATGTTAATTTTTATATGTTATTTTGTTTTAATTTCTTTTTTTTTATTTATTTTATTAAGTGGCTCGAGAGCGGTGGACCAGAGGGGGGACGATAGTCCCCCGAGTCCCCGATGAGGCGCAGAGATCCTGACTCTTTGACATCTTGGCGATTTAATCTTGGGTATTCCTTAGTTTAAAAAAATAAAAAAAACTTATGGTCATACGAATTACTGTATATTGCCTTGAAATAAGCGAAAAAAATCGATTACATCCTTTCGTTTTCTATATATATAACATTATTTTACATTATTAGCGAAAGTATTATAATTGTAATATATATAAGCAACTGAGATTGCTTGCACTGACAAAAAAATTCTATGTTTAATGGAGATTTCTATATAAGGTATTATGATTATACTTAAGATACGAGTGCTTGTGAAATATTTATTATTCTTAAATGACAGTACAAGGAACCAAATTGGATTCATTTTTATTTAAGAAATTGTTCATATAGGATGTGTGACTAAAAGAGGACTATATGAATATTTGAGGAAATAAGGGAATAACATTAGAGGAGTGTAGATTTTTAAGGTTTTGTCATATTTATTGTGCTTATGAATGGTTTAGTTCGGTGTAATTTTTTTGGACTGATTTACTAACTTTATGGGGATTTATATACACGACTATTGATAATATTGTAATGACGAATTCACATTTATTAAAAGTTTTGCGGTTTAGAAACTGATTTGGAAAAATACATTCTGAGGATAAATATATTTCCAAACAGTTATATAATCAACTGCAAAATTTTTGACAAATTCTATTTGACTGTCCATGAAAATCTATGGATGCCGATATACGTTCGGGCTCAACAATATTTTAAGTTGACCAATATAAGAAAAGTTATAAGGATAAATTACACATTGTATTTTTTTGTATAAGTTTTGAAATGCATAGAGGTAGATGTTTACTAGAGGTGTATTTAAATATGATTATACATAATTTAGAACTTAAAATACCTAAATGCAGTAGTTTTTTGCTTATTCGAAATAATCAATGATTTAGACAAATCAAGGAATATGTGCAATTTATATATAGAATTTAACAGAGAGTAACAACTATATCTGATTATACTCAAATTATATATCATAATAATATTTCGTGCATATTAATTATATAATATATCTGTTACAATATCTAATATAATATAGTATATATAATATATAATATATATATATAATATATATAATATATATTTAATATATATTATTATAATATATATATAGTATATATATATTAGTATATATATAATAGTATATATATATATATAGTATATAGGCAGAGATTTCCTTTAAAAGGATGTTAAATAAAAATGTTACTAATCAGAAATATTCGCTGAACGCCTATCGTCTAACCATACCCTGTGACGTGTTAAGTTAAAACTCCAATAAAAGAAGGAAAAAGTTGCCCCAACAATGTGCTTTTTTATCATGTAATTTTTATATGATATTTTGTTTTCAATTTTTTTTTTATTTATTTATTAAAGGGGTTAGACCGGTGGACGAGGGGGGGACGAAGTCCCCCGTGTCGTCCACCGGGGGGCCGAGACCTGACTCTTTGACATCTGGGCGATTTAATCTTGGGTATTCCTTTACTTTAAAAATAAAAAAAACTTATTGGCAACTTTGTGCTCTATAGTTGGCCTTGAATAATCGACAAAAAGATCGAATTAACATTCGATTCGTTCGATATATAATGGTTACTCTTTTAAAAGCGAAGTTCTATATATATATATATATATATATATATATATATATATATATATTATATATATAAATATTATATATATAATTATATATATATTATTATATATTATATACCTATATTCTATATTATTATAATATATAGTATATATTTATAATATTTATAATATATATATATATTATACTATATATAGTATGGAAGTTCTATAGTTTGAATCAGATTCATATTGTTTGAAAAAATTTTCTAAGTATTAAAAAAATGTTCTTGATTCAGAAAACGTTAAGTTTAAGTTAAGTTTTTTAAGAAATTCTTAGTGGCAAGCTTCTGATTATGGCCAGAAGCTTGCCACAAAGAATTTTCTTAAAAACTTAACTAAACTTTTCTGAACTTAAAATTTTTTGAACTTAGAAGATTTTTCAGAAAATTATTCAAATGATCTGTTAAATACATATAGTAATATATATATTATATAATTATATATATATATATATATATATATACTAATATATAAATATCTATATATATATATATATCGTAGTATATATATAATATATATAATATATACTATAATATATATATATAATATTATATATATATATTTGGGATAATAGTTGATTGTTTTAAAAATATTTCTTTAATTTTGTAGATCAAATATAAAAAGATCCTAAAGATGAAAAATTTGAACTTTCCTCGAAGGTATAGCAATGAATTTATCCATAAGTCGTGAGTTTAATTATTTATTAAACTTAAATATATATATAATTGTTTACTTAAAGACAAACTTAGGTTGCATTAGGTTGCAATGCTGTGCAACGTGAATCAATCTCGGTTAGGTTATCTGCTACGGCAAAGTATATACATGTAGGTTAGGTTGCATTGCTGTGCACGCTGTCACTCCATCTAGGTTAGCGTTGCATTGCTGTGGCAACGTGTATCCGTATAGGTTTAGGTTCAAACTTAACCCTTGAAGTCTAGGTTAGGATAAAGTGTGGTAAGGTAGACAGATTTAATATTATATATATATTATAATATATATATATATATATATATTATATAATATATATATATATATAATAATTATATATATATATATTATAATATATGATATATAATTATATAATGAAATTTCGCTTTAAAAGGATGTTAACGATATATATCGAACGAGCGATGGAATCGATGCGATTTTTTCAGATTATTTCAAGGCAACTATATGAGCGAAAGGTTGCCATAAGGTTTTTTTTTATTTTTTAAACTAAAGGAAATACCCAAGATTAAATGCCAAGATGTACAAAGAAGTCAGGGTCTTCGCCTTCAGCGGGGGACGCGGGGGGACTTCGTCCCCCCTCTGTCCACTTCGCTCGAGCCCTTAAAAAAAAAAAAAAAAAAAATGAAAACAAAATTAACATATAAAAATTAACATAGATATAAAAGCAACATGTGGCAACTTTTCTCTCTTCTATTGAGTTTAAGTTATACACGTCCCACGTGTATGGATTATAGACGTATTAGGGTTTTAGCGATATTCGATATGTAACATTTTTATGTAAAATTCCTTTTAAAGGGAAAGTGTCTATATGAATATATATTAATATATATTATATATATATATCGTATATAATGTATATATATATATCATTAGTAAATATATATATAAATAGATATATAATATATACATATATATATATATATTATATATATATAATATAATATATATATATACTCGAAATCGAATGAAAGGTTCAGTTTTACCTATATATATATATATACATATATACTATACTAATAATATATATATATATATATATAAGTAATTATATATAATATATAATATAATATATATATATTATATATATATTTATATATATATATATTTATTATATATATATATATATAATAATATATATAGTATATATATATATATATATATATATATTATTATATATAATACTATATATATATATATTAAATATTATATATAATATATATTATATATATATATTATATCATTATATATATATATATATAAATTTATAAAAAAATTAAAATGTAAAAAAATTAAATACATTTTTATTAAAAGTAATTATATATATTATCATAATATATAAATTGATATATATATATAATATATATGTTAAGGTTTTTTATAGATGCTACTAGACAATTCATAATACCTACAGATGTAACCGGTTGTCATATAAAATTTAAGTACTACAAAACATATGAATATGCCAACTGGGAGTTATATAAACTTTTGGTAATAGTCTAGTTCAGCAGATTCTAAAAAAAATTATATTTTAAAATCAATCGATGTTTTGATATTCCTATAAGCAACTCTAAATGTATTAATAAAAAATTGTCAAATTTACGATATTTTTATAAGCAATTTTATTCATTGTTTTCATATATTTCTTTTTACCACCCAAATATCAGTAAGGTTATGATAAGTTTGGTTAAGTAGACACAAATTTACTGTGTATAATTAAAAAAACTTATCATAACCTAAACTTAATGGGTCCTAAAGCAAGTTTAAACAAAAAAAAATTGTTAGATTGATTGAATTTATATATGAGAGGTTTGGCATCCCTGCCTTAGTACTTTTACATAGGGCCGAAAGATATATATAAAAAAAACGATTATTTGAAATAAATCGGCATTTCTTCGGAATCTGTTGAACTCAACTATTACCAAACTTGTAATTAAGAGGATTATATTAAATTATTTTTTGTTAAAAAGTAAAGCTTTATCAGATTAATACTTAATATTTGTTGAGAAATATATATATATATATATATATATATATATATATATATATATATATAATATATATAATATATAAAAATATAATATATATATATATTATATATAATATATATATACTATATAATATATTAATATAATTATTATATATATATATATATATATATATATATAATACTATATAAATTTATAAAAATATATACTAATTTAATTTATCAGATTAAACTTAATATTTAAAATAATTATATATATATATGGGGTTAAATTACTTAACGGCTATACACTAATAAGGTAAATTAGTAAATGTAGTGTATATTAAACGAAAGTACAAATACAAATAAGCATTTTTAGAGCTGAAGCGAAATATTTTGATAAGTATTTTTTTTTTTTGTGTAATATCTACCGAACTACTTTTTGACTACGTGGGCTGGCTATACGGTCATAAATTTGGGGGAATGGGAGGAATCGAGCGTCTTTCACCTATGAATCTGCCCCCCTTCCCAAAAATTTTAGCGACATCCGCATTACATTCCCCCAATATTCTTTTCAATGTTTTAAAAAAATATGATATGGTGAACTAAACCTTTTTATATATGTTATGAAAGTAAAATAAAAAGAGTATGTATAGGGGGGGGGGGGGGGGGGGGGGGGTGTATATATATTTTGTTTTTCAATATTATTGTGTTCTTTTATTCAGATAATGTAATAAGTAGTGTTTTTACATGCAAGTAAACATTAGTATAGACGTTCTAGGGGTGAAATTAAATTTTTTTTTCAAAGGGTGACCTGACATGATCTGACCTAACCCCACTTGACCTCTAGAACAGGAAAAAAATTGAAAAAAAAATTCATTTCACCCCTAGAACATCTATTTATGTATCATGGAGGCTACCTGTGAAAATTTTTTTTGGATCCGACCTCCCGTTCCGTGTAGCCGTTAAATAACTTTGTCCTATATATGGTAATAGTAGCGCAGAGGGCCTTCACCCCCATTTTTATAAAAATCACAGGATATACTCTAAAAAAATAATAATGAAGAATAAAAAAAAAAACAAACGTGACGGTCCCTTCAGGGTAAAAAGTTAGCCTCTCAAAGTTTAAACTCCAGCAGGATTTTCTTATAAAAAAAAAAAAAAACTTTTACAAATCGCAGGATATACTCTAAAAAATAATAATGAAGCATAAAAACAAAACAAAATGATTTAAGTCCTTAGGAAAAAAAGTTAGTCTCTCAAATTTAAAAATTTTCCCATATGCTTTCTTATAAAAAAAGAAATTAGTGGGTCTCGTGCTTGTTTTAGGGCCATCCTAGTTCAGGTTATGATAAGATTTGTTTAAGCATTACATAGATTCTTCCCTGTGATACTAACAAAACATATCATAAGCTGAACTAGAGGGCTTGAAATAAGACCTAACCTGGATAGATCAAAAATGAAAAGTCTATGGGATTTTAACAACTTTGAGAGGTTGTAAATTTTTTTCCTAAAGAGTCTGCTACGTTTGTTTTTTTTATTCTTCGTTATTATTTTTTTGGAGTATATTCTGTGATTTCTTTTTTAAAAATCGGAGATGAAACCCCTCTGCGCTACTATTACCATATATATATATATATTATATATATATAATATATTATATATATATATATATATACATATATATATAATATATATATAATATATATATATATATATATATATATATATATATATATATATATATATATATTAATCTATATATATATATATATATATATATATATATATATAATATACTATATATATATTATGATATATATATTATATATATATATATATATAATATATATTATATATATACTATATATATCATATATAGTATATAATATACTACTATATATTATATATATATATATATATTAACACACTATAACTTAGAAGGTGTAGCGTATTCAAAATTATTTGATCTTAATCTGGTCGGATCTTTCTTTAAGGATCCTGCCAGAACCTAATCTGTTATATATATATATATATATATATATATATATATATATATATATATATATATATATATATAAATATATATTACATAATATAATATATAATATATATATATATAACTATAATATATTATATAGTATATATATACAGCTCAGTTTTTAGTTTTTACTTTATTTTAAATATTTTTATTATTAGTTTTATTTTAATTTGCTTTTTTCATTATAAATTTATTTTTTGTATATTTTTTTTAATTTAATTTTTTGCTTATTGATATTGTTTATTTTACCCAGTGTATAAAATTGTCATTTAAGTTTTTCAGTATTTCAGTTCGTAAGTTTTTCATTTTTGAAACTTTAAGGGGAGGGCCCAATTATAGCTTCGGCCTGAGCCCCATTTAGCCCCTACCTAAAAATAGACAAAAAATTCTTAATTTTCAGCCAATTTTGATATTTAAAAAAAAGCAAACGCAGCTTTTTTTCTGACCTCTAAAACGTCTTTTTCTTTGTCTATAGCCTTTTTTTTTTTTTTTTTGGATTTTTGTTTTTTGAAAACCTTTTTTTTTCCATATTTTTTTTTATTCACCTACGATTTTTTTCGACATGACTTCAAACTTGAATTATAAATAGATGGGTTCATTACCTAAAAATTGTATTGATTAGAATTCTGAGTTTTACCCCAGATTTCAACAATGGTCAAAATTCAAAAACTACTTTTTTGTTTTGAAAATGAAAAATTACCATAATTTTTTTCCTACCTACTTGATCAGGATGAAATTTTCAGAGATTATGTAGTCGAAATAGATGTTCAATTTTTGTTAATATCATTCTTTTGTATATGCAGTAGTTTTGAATTTGTTCTTGGAATAAATTTTCCAAACAAACAATTTTGGAAATTTAAAAATAATTTTTTTTTTTTTGAAAAACTGAAATATTGAGATTTTTTTTTTCCTACTTATCCTATCAACATCAAAATTTCAGGGCGTATATAGTGGGCGAGGTGCACCTTTTTTGCTTAGATAATATTTTGTATAATAAAATAAATATTGTTTCCATTTTTTTTTTTTTTTTGGAAAATTTGTTCAAGAACAAACCCAAAACTACATATACAAAACGATGATCTAAATTTTTTTTATCACTTTCAATTACATAAGCACTGAAAATTTCATCTTGATCACCTGATCAGAAAAAAAATTATCGCAATTTTTCATTTAAAAAAAAAAAAAAAAAAAAAAAAAAAAAAAAAAGTAAGTTTTGAATTTTGTACCATTTTTGGGATCTGGGGTAAAAAAAAAATCAAAATTCTAATTAATACAATTTGTAGATAATGAACCCATCTATGGATAGTTCAAGTTTGAAGTCATTTCGAAAAAATTGTAGTAGGTGAATCAAAAACTCTGAAAAACATAGGATTTCAAAAAAAGAAAAAGGAACACAAAAATAATGACTGTAGAAAAAGCTGCAATTTGCATTTTTTTTATCAAAATTGGCTGAAAATTAAGAAGTTTATGCTCATTTTTAGGTAGAGGCTAAGTGGGGCTCAACCAAAAGCTAAAATTGGAACTTTCCCCTAATTTTTTTATTTAATATTTTTTCAATTAGTTTTTAATGTTTTAGAATTTTAGTGTTCACAAGTTTTTGTCATTTTATATATTTAATTATTTTATTTATTTTTATTTTTTTTTATTATCAGCATTTTAAAACTTTTATTGATTATTTATTTTTTATTTATTTAATTTATTTTTTAATAACTTTTTTTTTTTTTTATCTAATGGTGGAAAATAGTAGAAGCTTAAGAGAGCTTTACAGCACAATATATCTGACTTTACTAATATTTCTGCCCTAACTGTAAATTATTGACAGTTGCTTGAGAAAGTTTAAGTATTATTTTAGCCATTTAATAAAAATCAATGTTTTTGGTAGATGTAAATCAATGTTGTCTTATGCAATAACTCATTTAAAAGCATTAGATCCCTTCAGGTATTGGTAATAGTGACGATGGTGGAGTAGAAACAATGAAACAAACTCTAGAAAGCATTGATTTTTTTTTCATGGAGTTAAGTGATTTGGAAGGTATCTTTAATATTTGATAGCCGTGATCATATTGTTAGTATAATTGTTGATCCACCAAAAAAAATGAATATTTTTTCTCAAATTGCTAAAGAAAAGGCATCAAAATGATTTAAAGATGAAAACAAAGATTCGATGATGAAGAAATATAATGATATTGATGAGTGATTTGAGAATGTGGTACAGTCATAATCCTCGATCTTAAGAAATTCTTCTCTTTATAGAAACTATAAATTTGGACCTCAAAACCATCAACGTTAAGACATTCAACTTAACTAAGATCTGATATTGCGGAAACATTTTAAAGTTATAATAATAAAGAGTAAAGAAAACGATGAAAATAAAAAAAAGTGGAATAATATAAAAAGAAATATCAAAATCAATAAAAGATCTGAGAAGGATGAATAATGTTATCCAAAAGAAAAATCAATTTATCCAAAAACTACAGAGGAGAAAGTTTTGCAGTTATGGAGTAGTAAACAAAATTTCCATGCATCACATAAATAACAAGCAAAATGTTTGAAGCCCTTGCTTTTATCAGCATACTCAAAGTGCCTTTTCTGAAGAAGGTAGCGTATTTGAAGAAAAAAGATCAAGATTAATCCTAAACACATGAAGGACAATTTGTTTTCCTGCTTCATAATTTTAGAAAATTCAAAAAATTTACATAGAAAATTAAAATTGGTAGAAAAATATAGGAAAATTAATTTTTTTTTTATATGTCTTTAAGCTCAATTTTTCCGCCTTTTCTACAATTCAAATAAACAATTTTCCGTTTCAAGATCCGTTTATAGTAAAACGTTAAATAAATTTATATTGAGAAAATGGCCAGATACCCTATAGTGACTGTGATATTCTAGACAATGCCTTTGTTTTTTTGCTTGGCAAATTACCTTCGGATAATTAATAGTGTCTACTACTCCCTTGGTAAGCTGCATTGTTCCTATTTGCATTGTTAATTCTTGACTATTTGTTTCTCACATGCCTTTTCTTCGTAGTTTTATGTAGTACCTGTTTCTTTGGATACATTATATCATTATGATTACTTCTAACGTTTTCTTTGGGGCTTTCTTATTTTAAAATATCACTTTATTTAATTCTTATTTCCATATAGTTACTTTTTTATGCTCATTATATTTATATATATG
>JABUQX010081392.1:30000-37500 GCA_015478945.1 Trachelipus rathkii
AGATTTTTACCGCGGAAATTAAAATAAAAAAAAATAACGCTTTTTAAAAAATTAAAATTGCTAAAAATGTTGAAAAAATTAGTTTTTTGAGAACTTGAAGATGTTCCCTTACTGCGAATGAGCACGCAAAGGTGCCAAATGTTTTTAAACTGATACCTACATGTAAACAAGAACGATGGGTGGGGTCAGGGTTTCTCGGCCTACCGGGGACGACAGGGGGGGACTTCGTTCCCCCTCTGTCCCTCAAATAGCTGAACCCCCCATCAGATATAAAGAGTAAATAAATATTTCTCAAAGCGTAAAAAATGTGGTATTTGGCAACTTTTGCTCTCAAGACTAATGCATTTTTCAAGGTCAATCAGAGCGTGCACTATTTCAGGTCTAAGATTTTTACTTATATTTAAGGAGTTATTAATAAATATTAGAATAAAATAAATTTTTCTTTAAGTTTCTTCCATGAAATTACTTGCTGAAATCAAAAATGTTATTAATTTTCCTGTAGATGTTATAATTTTCTAGTTACATGCCTGAACTCTTCGGGATTCTGGCCTATATATATATATATATATATATATATATATATATATATATATATATATATATATATATATTTATATATTTTTATATATATATATATATATATATATATATATATATATATTTTTATATATATATGTATATCTTTTTATATATATATATATATATATATATATATATATATATATATATATATATATTCGGTAAAATTTAACTATTTTTTTTACTAACAGACGTTACTTGTTGCCACATGCATAATGAGTGCGATTAGGATAAGAGAAGAAAATCTGACTTTTTCTACTAATTTTCTTACCAAGCTTGATCTTCTTAGGTGTCCAAGTGTTTCTCTTCAGATTAAGGATTAGAATAAATGTTCTACTGGAAGCAAGTACTTTATTTTGGAATTATATATATATATATATATATATATATATATATATATATATATATATATATATATATATATATATATATATATATATATATATATATATATATATATATATATATATATATATATATATATATATATATATACTATATAACATTTCTTTTTACCGCAATTTAATATTTACCACTAAACAAAGAACTATTACGAGAAGGTAAAGAATTGCCTCCTCTGGGGTCGAACTACCGCCTGTTGCGACAGAGAACGACATACTCGACGCTCTACCACTGAGCCATCCTCTAACCCAAAAAAGTTAGATTCAGGAACAGCTTTAAGCGAACGAGCTCCCGTCAAGGCGTTATCACCAGGTTTTCACCCTGTCCTTCCCTCGTCTCGTTCGTAAGATTTTACACTACAACATTGCTTTTTACCGCAATTTAATATTTACCACTAAACAAAGAACTATTACGGGGAGGTAAAGTATATGCCCTGTTATGTTTTAAGACTCCGTCAGTTTTGATTTTTTTTTTTTTTAACATATTGCTAGTATATGATACTAACAGTGAATTTCAGTGGTGATGGACATGATTCAAAAGTTCGAAATATTTTAAATAATTATTTAAAAATCACATTTATATCAATAAAATTAAAAAAAAAATGAAATATCTCAAAAAGTGCGACACTTACAGAAAAACCAATTACATATTTGAAATCAGAGTATAAAGCTTATTACAACAATGTAAAAAGAAAAAAAAAAAAAAAAAATTTTTTTTTTCATAAATGAAATATCTCGAAAAGTACGACACTTACAGAAAAACCAATTACATATTTGGAATCAGAGTGTAAAGCTTATTACAAAAATGTAAAATGAAAATAATAATAAAAAAAAAAAAATTAGGGGGCTCGAGCCGACGGGGGACAGAGGGGGACGTTTTCCATACCCCGTAGGGGAGGGGCGGAGGAACTCCCAAGAGCAAAAGTTCGGAGGCCACTCCCCGGAGGGGGGGAAATAGTCCTACCCTGTCGATCCCCCGGAAGGCCGAGAGACCCCGACTCCTGCCATCTTTGCGGTTACCATTGGGTATCCCTTTAGTTAAAAAAAAAAAAAAATTAAAACTGACGGAGTCGTAAAACGTAACTGGTCCTATATATTTTTGAATCATTTTTTTTTTCACCCCTTAAAATAACTATTAGGATCATATACTAGAAATATAAAAAAAACAAAAAACAAAATCAAAACTGACGGAGTCGTAAAACATAACAGGTCCATTGCCTCCTCTGGGGTCGAACTACCGCCTGTTGCGACTGAGAACGACATACTCGGCGCTCTACCACTGAGCCATCCTTTAACCCCAAAAAAGTTAGATTCAGGAACAGCTTTAAGCGAACGAGCTCCCGTCAAGGCGTTATCACCAGGTTTTCACCCTGTCCTTCCCTCGTATCGTTCGTAAGATTTTACACTACAACATTGCTTTTTACCGCAATTTAACTTTTTTGGGTTAGAGGATGGCTCAGTGGTAGAGCGTCGAGTATGTCGTTCTCAGTCACAACAGGCGGTAGTTCGACCCCAGAGGAGGCAATTAATTACCTTCCCGTAATAGTTCTTTGTTTAGTGGTAAATATTAAATTGCGGTAAAAAGCAATGTTGTAGTGTAAAATCTTACGAACGAGACGAGGGAAGGACAAGGTGAAAACCTGGTGATAACGCCTTGACGGGAGCTCAAGATGGAAATAAAGCAATTTCTTGTTGGATATGCTGGATAATATATATATATATATATATATATATATATATATATATATATATATATATATATATATATATATATATATATATGTATATATATATATAATAATAACATATATAACTATATATATATGTCGTGATAAGGAGAGAGAGATGAGAGAGGAGAGAGAGAGAGAGAGAGAGAGAGAGAGAGAGAGAGAGAGAGAGAGAGAGAGAGAGAGAGAGAGAGAGAGAGAGAGAGAGAGAGAGAGAGAGAGAGAGAGAGAGAGAGAGAGAGAGAGAGAGAGAGAGAGAGAGAGAGAGAGAGAGAGAGAGAGAAGAGAGAGAGAGAGAGAGAGAGAGAGAGAGAGAGAGAGAGAGAGAGAGAGGAGAGAGAGAGAGAGAGAGAGAGAGAGAGAGAGAGAGAGAGAGGAGAGAGAGAGAGAGAGAGAGAGAGAGAGAGAGAGAGAGAGAGAGAGAGAGAGAGAGAGAGAGAGAGAGAGAGAGAGAGAGAGAGAGAGAGAGAGAGAGAGAGAGAGAGAGAGAGAGAGAGAGAGAGAGAGAGAGAGAGAGAGAGAGAAGAGAGAGAGAGAGAGAGAGAGAGAGAGAGAGAGAGAGAGAGAGAGAGAGAGAGAGAGAGAGAGAGAGAGAGAGAGGAGAGAGAGAGAGAGAGAGAGAGAGAGAGAGAGAGAGAAGCTTCACTAAGCGGCCTACAACATGAAGCTGTTTCTATTACTAACAGTACTACTGGTACCACTGCTCCTACTGCTACTACGACTACTACTACTACCACTGCTACTATTGCTACTCATTCTGCTACTGCTACCACACCTACTGCTACTACTACTGCTTTAATTGCACCATGCAGGAGTCTGATCACAGCTCACTCTCTTAACCCTAAACCAAACAATTCATTAAAACAGCTATCCCGTCGTCTTTTAGCCCTTGTCAGAATCTTCAAGATATGCTTTCAGCTTTCACAAGGTGTTTCATGATTTCTGCCTACCCTCTTCTGTGGGTGCTTATGGTGAGTGATTCCAGGCTTCACAATGTGTTTCATGATTGCTTCCTCTTCTGCGGGTGTTTAAGGTGAGTGCTTTCAGACTTCACAAGGTGTTTCGCGATTGTTCCCTCCTCCTCTAAGGGTATTCTTTGGGAGTGTTTCAATCTAAATAAAGATCTTTCATAATTCCTACCTCCTCTTCTAAAGGTGTCCTTTGTGAGTGTTTTCAATCTTCATAAAGGTTCCTGATGCGTCTTTATCATTCTGGTCGTATACCGTGTACGTTCCTTACTCTTGTCATGCTTTTTCATGAGAAGAAACAAGGAAACCAATGAGAAGACCTGAGACTACAGAGAAGAAACAAGGAAACCAATGAGAAGACCTGAGACTACGCAGAAAAAACAAGGAAACCAATGAGAAGACGTGGAGAGGTGGAGCAGAATCAAGGAAGCCAATGAGAAGACCTGAGACTACAGAGAAGAAACAAGGAAACCAAAGAGAAGACCTGAAACTAAAGAGAAGAATTACGGAGACCTAAGACTAAAGAACAGACCAATGAACAGACCAAAGAGCAAGTAGTAGATGTGAAAACAAATTATTATTATTATTATCATTATTATTGTGTGTGTGTGTGTGTGTGTGTGTGTGTGTGTGTGTGTATTATTATTATTATTATTATTATTATTATTATTATTATTATTATTATTATTATTATTATTATTATTATTATTATTATTATTATTATTATTATTATTTGTTCTTTTAAAATAGAGGATATGAAAAAAGTTTTACTCTAAAATTTTATTGCTACATTAGTAAAATATACATGAGGTGTACATATATAAATAAACTTCACCTCCATCCACAAACATCTTGATGCTCCCCTGCTGGAAATGTAACATAACTCCAGAAACCTCCTTTCTTATAATTGTTATTATATAATTAATCAATCTCTTTTTTGCACACTCATCAAGATCTTGATCGGCCAAAAGACGTATCTTAGATGAAATTTTTAGATGGATTGGGAGAGGGATCTTTATGTTAATTCGTTCTACATTGACTGTATATGTTTTAAACACACTATTTAGCTCAGTAATTTTCTCTATATGGCCATCCAGTATGGGTACCCTGTTATTATACTTTAATGTTATATCGAAGTATACAGTTTCATTTCCTTCCTTCACTGCAGCTGTGGCACGCATTCGACGGCCGTGAACATTATCTGATGCATAGACAATGCGCAATTTGGAAGGATCCCGATGTGTGTAAGAGTATCTAGTTGAAAAATCGGATGTGTAATTAACACATGTGTACCATGATTTTAAAATAAACCACCACTTTTGAATATATGTTATAACTCCCATAGCTACAACTTTTTAAAATGTATTACAAGGACAAGAGCTGTTAACACCGCACCGTTCAATTCACTACTGAATATCGTTTTTGCTACATTGTCCCCATCTACTTTTAAACTCGTGAAGTCATAAAACATGAATCTTCCTGAAACTTGTTTTTACAGATTTATACTCATTTAACTCTTGATATATATATATATATATTATATATATATATATATATATATCTATATATATATATATATATATATATATATATATATATATATATATATATATATATATATATATATATATATATATATATATATATATATATATATATATATATATATATATATATATATATATATATATATATATGATATGATCTGACTGTCGTCGAAGATGGACGTGTTGACAACAGCAGGGAAGAGAAGAATGACAAGAATCGCAGAGGAATATAGAGAATAGTGATGAAAAGTTCAGAAGAGGTTTTCCTAGAGAGCTGAAGACAAGTATTGAGGCTAGAAATCCACTGGAACAGATAAAATAAAATTATAAAACTTTAAAGAAAATATTTTACTATATTTATGAAATTTAAAATTTTAATCGAAATTTTTAATCAAAGAAAAATTAATATTAATATATAAAGAGAAGGAGCAACAAAACTTCATTATCAAGTTCTTTCGATGCGCTTAAAAATATATAAATTGATAGTTTAACAAAATTAAGTTCATTTGAGGAGGAGCAAAATATCCAAATTAGTTACTTTCGCCAATTTTTAATAATTTTGAATTTAACAAAGACAGCATAGTTAAAATCTGCAGCATCTGGTGGAGTCTTGAAATTTCTAATATAAGAAAAATGGATGTTCGCGACAGTCAGGACATATGAAGACTTTCTTTCTTCGCATAGTTCAGGGGCGACAGGGCTAGCAACCCGGTCCTTTACTTTTATGCTTGCAGTACTCATGGACCAGCATTGGAATCTTATGGCCTAGAGGCACGATCTTCTGAAGAGCTCTAAAAGAACGATTTTCGAGGTTAAATGGAAGAAGATGCTAGTTCCACGAAAGGGTGAAACCCTACCTGAGTGTATAACTCAAGGACTGGCATCAGAAACCATTGCGCCGAGAAACGTTTTTCTAAAGTGCTCTAGGATCAAGAGTTTTTGGGCCAGAAGGAAGAAAATGCTGGTCCAACTAACAGGGCAAAAGCCCTACATGGGAGATGGTAATAATAAAAATAATAATATATATATATATATATATATATATATATATATATATATATATATATATATATATATAATAACTATATATATTTATTTATATATATATCTCTGCTGCTCCTGCTGCTATATATATATATATATATATATATCTATAATCAATTATATATATATATATATATATATATATGGGAGTAAGTTTTAAGGATAGTCAAAAGCATGTTTTTATTTTAAAGCAATACATAATTAGAAACTATATAATCATTGACATACAAATTTTTAGCATCTAATATGATTACAAGATCATTAAAGCATACATTGTTTAAATAACATATAATGAAATAAAGACAATAGATTCCACATGAATTAGAGTATGATGGTTGAACAGGTCGAGCCAAAGTTTTGTATAATTAACATTATTTTATTTTAAAAATGAAATGATATAATGATTATTCAAAATAAATTTTAAATCCAAAGAATCAAGCAGGTAAACAGCTCCATTTTTCATCCTGTAAATAGAAATCCAATGTCCTCCTGATGTCACATGTCGAGGTGAGGTGTTGAATACGAATCCGGAATCCTTCTCCAGACTCACAGAATCTACTTCATTAATGGCAAAGACTCCTAAAAATCAAGGCTCGTTTTCAAACATAGTTTTTATTTCTTCTTCATTCATCTTTAATAATTCAGAAGCACATTGCATGATCTGTCAATTTCAATGAGTTGAGAATGCTCCAGATAAACAACAACAGTGATGGATGATTGTAGACTACCACTAAATGAGAGACTTTATCCTAATGTCCCCTTTCTCAAAATGTTTAAATGACTTGCGCTACAAGCTGAAAGGGCTGGGCTGAGATCGAAAGCATATAAATTACCATTCATCACCACCCACCTTCTCTCCCCAAGATTAGGGGTAAGGTGCGTAGCATGCACTCGAAACAGAAAAGTAGTAGAAGAATATGACATTAGTCGAAAAGAAAGCCCATCCTCACAGCCCTTTTTATACCTTCTAGTGAGAACTCGTCGCAGTCAGAAAATCCACCCTAGAGCTTCACGGGACGCGTGGACCATCACTATGGCATCTCGTCAATGTTCATCCCTGGGCCCTGGTGGGCCACAACTATACCCCCTCACAAAACCCCGCCATTCACTCTTATTATGCAACTTTCTTCTCGCATCTGTCAAACTCACATTTCTTTCCTCCAGTCATTCCTTTACTGACTCAATCCACTTTTTCTTTGGTCTTGCAGCCGGTCGATTCCCCGCAGAGATAGTT
>JABUQX010081392.1:42500-48295 GCA_015478945.1 Trachelipus rathkii
CACCTAATACTTCGTAAGTGAAGGATAAATTTTGAGTCCATACTGAAAATATATTGTTTTCGACATTAACTTTTAATTTTATTTTTTTATAGGAAAAATGGATGTTTCTGGTGATTTTACTGTGTTATTCAACTATATTTGGAATAATTATGATGTATGATGATGATGATAATACAATAGTTAATGGTTCAGCATCTCAAAATATTAATGAGCCAAATCAAATACCTGAGACCATACAAACAACTGATAATTATGAAACTTTCTCATATTCGGGAGGGAAAAGATTAAACAAAACTGAGGGTTCATGGAAAGCTGCAGAAAACTTTAACAATAAGGTTATAGGATATGAGGATGATGATTCATCTTATAAGAATAATAACGAAGGCAAAGAGAAATCTGTTTTAAAGCCAATTTATATTTCTACATTCTTTGTCGTTGTATTTACAGTATTGTTCCACCTTTTTACGTTTGTTTTAGCTAAGAATATATATTTTCCAGTAGCCAATCCTCAAAATTATGCAATACCATTGCGATCCTTAGCTTTTTCAAGTGACAATACAGGATTAGGGCCTAATCCAAATGTAGGTCCTTCATCACCACATCCCCTACGTTTACACAGCATTGTAACTCCTAGGACGCATTCGGCAGCAACGGCGAACATTTATGCCCAGCCCATAGCTGAAGCTGGTCTACGAACACTTCCTCTAGAAAGGGAATTTTACCTTAGAAATAATTTATCTAGTTCAGCAGCAACCAGCTTAATTGGAGATTCATTGCAACGAAGGTCAACTGGAACTTCTTCCGAATTTGACAGCAGAGGCATCATCCCAGAATAAATTCACTAAATCTTCTCTTTAAAATGAAAATAAATTTTAATTTTCAGATATGGAATAATTTTAATTTACAAACTTGGAATAATAATAGAACTTCAAATTTGGAAATTTCTTAATTATGTTAAATGGTTTTGCATAAAAAAAATCTAAAGATTCTATTTTTAAAATAAACATGAAATGATTAGAATGTTCATTAAAACATGTTGTTTCATAGCTTATTAAATGCCAATATTTTAAAATTTCGGAGGATTTGATTGATTTTTAAATGCTGTACATTTAACATCTTAAATTTGTGTTGAAATAAAATTGAAAACTTGTACAAAATTTTTATTTTCAAAATACCAAATCTTAATTCTAAATAAATTTGTTAAAACAATGATAAAACAATTTCTTTTAATTCAGCGTATTATATTTTACTGATAACAACAAAAATTGCTGAAAATTCTTTTTAACTATAGATTTGTGGCTTTGCAGCGGGCACAACGATAGTGCAGTTAGTATTGACAAATTCGTGTATTGCTGTAATTTTTTTTACTGTTCTTCCAGTATTATAAAAGGAGTATCTATGCATCACATAATAAAGACGATTATGGAATTAAATATTTATTTTTCAACCCAAATAAAAAACCGGAGTGATATACACTAAAGCATACAATTGTCTAAAATAGCTTGATTTTTTCAATTTAAGGTATTATTAATGAAACTATTGGGGAACGTTTAGACCGAACGTAGAGTAGGCCGCATTTCGTTGAGCGGGCGTAGAAAAAATGTGTCGACGATTTGGACACATTATGAGAAAATGCTGTCGACCAAAATCCTGTCGACGCTTTGGACACCTTCTGAAAATTCTGAAGATGGTGTGTCGACCATTTTCCTTGTCGACAAATAAAAAACCGGAGTGATATACACTAAAGCATACATTGTCTAAAATAGCTTGATTTTTTCAATTTGAGGTACTATTAATGAAACTATTGGGGAACGTTCAGACCGAACGTAGAGTAGGCCGCATTTCGTTGAGCGGGCGTAGAAAAAATGTGTCGACGATTTGGACACATTATGAGAAAATGCTGTTGACCAAAATGCTGTCGACGCTTTGGACACCTTCTGAAAATTCTGAAGATGGCGTGTCGACCATTTTCCTTGTCGACAAATAAAAAACCGGAGTGATATACACTAAAGCATACAATTGTCTAAAATAGCTTGATTTTTTCAATTTAAGGTACTATTAATGAAACTTTTGGGGAACGTTCAGACCAAACGTAGAGTAGGCCGCATTTCGTTGAGCGGGCGTAGAAAAAATGTGTCGACGATTTGGACACATTATGAGAAAATGCTGTCGACCAAAATCCTGTCGACGCTTTGGATACCTTCTGAAAATTCTGAAGATGGCGTGTTGACCATTTTCCTTGTCGACAATTTGGGTTAGTTCCCCATGGCTGGGCAAAAAAAACAAAGAGCCCAATGTGTTTTCTGGGCATTTTTGTTTTTTTTGGGGGGGTCTTTTTTTATTTTTATTTTCAAAAAACCAAGTCTTAATTCTAAATAAAGTTGTTAAAACAATGATAAAACAATTTCTTTTAATTCAGCGTATTATATTTTACTGATAACAACAAAAATTGCTGAAAATTCTTTTTAACTATAGATTTGTGGCTTCGCAGCGGGCACAACGATAGTGCAGTTAGTATTGACAAATTCGTGTATTGCTGTAATTTTTTTTACTGTTCTTCCAGTATTATAAAAGGAGTATCTATGCATCACATAATAAAGACGATTATGGAATTAAATATTTATTTTTCAACCCAAATAAAAAACTGGAGTGATATACACTAAAGCATACAATTGTCTAAAATAGCTTGATTTTTTCAATTTAAGGTACTATTAATGAAACTATTGGGGAACGTTCAGACCGAACGTAGAGTAGGCCGCATTTCGTTGAGCGGGCGTAGAAAAAATTGTTCAAAATGACCAGCATCCAAGATGCAGTCGTTACGCATAGCGCAGTGGCGTGTTATCTGCACGGTGTTGCCGCCAAATAGAAAATGCTATGAAATTTAGTGATAAACGTAACGCCTCTCACAGTCCTCGACCGTCTTTACATTTGGTCGGTAAATTCCCTTAGGTATACAGCAATTAATGAAAATCTTAAGATCTTTTAATTTAAAATTTCGTGTTCATCCCATATCTTTTTCTACCTGATGGAGAAGAGCCAGGGATTTGGACGATACTCGCCAGATATAAGGGCGAATTCCAAATTGAGAGATCGACACTCGCTTATATACTGTGAAAGGAAATGGGTAAGCTAATGGTAATTTGAGAAAATTGAATAACAATCTGTTCTAAACATTTGTTTTTAGGAAATAAAAATCATCATAATTTTTCTGCTCTAATTCGATATACTAGAAAGGGCGGGGTTCAGTCTAAATGACCATCCCCATAGTTTTAACTTTTCTACTAGATAGGAAACTTTTTCATACAAAAGGTTGATTCATCTGAGAATCTTGAAGATCTAGTGACAGAAGTTATTTAAATATAATAGGAGGAGTAGGGAATGGAATAAGACGGTAAATCAAGCAACGTTACTATTAATAGATTAAAGAATGAGCAGGAGTCGCTCACAAAAGTTGCCATGAGGTGACATGAAAGAAAATCAATACCAGTACAAGAATTAGATGGTGGCAGTCCTCAAAACGATACAATATCAATACATTCCTTAGCTTCTTCAAGTGACAATTCAGGATTAGTTCCTAATCCAAATGAAGGTCCTCCATCGCCCCATCAAATACTTTTACAAAGTATTGTAATTCATCCGACGCATTTAGCATCAGCGACGACCATTTATGAAAGCCTGGAAGATTTAGGACTAAATTTTGATCATTGTAAATAACTCTTAATCTTTTCCCAATGTTATTTGTTAAAAACTATAAAAAATTTATATATATATATATATATATATATATATATATATATATATATATATATATAATATATATATATATATATATATATATATATATATATATATATATATATATATATATATATATATATATATTATATATATATATATATATATATATATTCAAATCAAATCAAATTCTTTTCTTTAAAATAAAGCATTTTAAAATTCATAACTGAAAATTTTAGATTTACATCTTTTGAAAAGGTTAAATCAGAAAAGATATTAGTTAAATAATAAAAACTGTTATGTAATTAAAATCCTTGTCAGAAAGTATGAATTCACCAGTAAAAGTTGTCTGAAGATCATTTATGTCAGTATTCTCTGAGTACTTCTTTTTCCAGTTTTCTCTTATCTTAAAAGATATGAAATTTAATGGCGCATTTTGTTCATTATGAAAATTTTCTTCGTACATTGGGCGGAGTCGGCTCGTATAGGTCAAGAAGGAATGGATCAAGCACAAAATAGCGTCCGGTAGCTCAGCGGTAGAGCACCGCCCAACTAAGGAAAGACCCAGGTCTTCGTCACTTCGGTCGGTCGTTTGTGTGAGCAATTCTTCTTGGCTCCGTCTTGCTCAGACTTTGAACTGAGCACACCCCCTCCTAGATTAGCTCTCTGCCCGAGCTCTTTAACTTCGTAAAAAAAAAATATATATATATATATATATATATATATATATATATATATATATATAATAAATATATATATATATATATATATATATATATATATATATATATATATATATATATATATATATATATATATATATATATATATATATATATAACTCGCATACAAAAAAAACTACAACTCATATCTTAAAAAATAAAATAGATAAAGGGAAAAGAAACGTTTGACCTAGTTCATAACCCATTGTTGTGTTTATAAATCCTTAAATAAAAGTTTTTTTTTCCTTTATTATTCTCTGTAAAGTGATTTCGTTAAATTTACGTTGAATTTCAAAATAGAAGGTGTGTTATATATAGAACAAGAGTGTTATGTTGTTAACACTTTTTAATTAGCTGGGTTTTATTTAAGCACTTACTGTATATAAAAGTGATAAATGATTTTATAACGATTTTTTTTTTAATTTAAATAATTTATAGAGATTTTCTTAGCAAATCTATAAAAATATTTAAAAATATCACTATTGATAAAAGTGTATATAGGTTGTAGAATAAAATGAAATTAATCATGTCTGTGGAGTTTATATGTTGACTTTGTTATTTTATGAACTAAATTTGTCTTTAAATTTACTAATTCGCCGTAATTCAGTTACTATAAATTAATTATTTTTCTATTAGTTAGCTGGTATTATAGCTTCAATATGTGTAATTTCACTTATTTTGATACCGTTATGGTAACTGTGGAAGTACGCTTGGTAAAAATAATCGTTTTTCTTTTAATAACTGTTTCGATAGTTTCAATGCAATTGTGCTATATATATATATATATATATATATATATATATATGATATATATATATACATATATAAATAATAATAAAAAAATATAAAAATATATATATATATATATATATATATATATATATATATATTATATATATATATATATAAATTTATATATATAAATGAGTTATATATATATATATATATATATATATATATATATATATATATATATATATATATATATATATATATATATATATATATATATATATATATATATATATATATAGCATATATTTGTATATATATATATATATATATATATATATATATATATATATATATATATATATATGGCTATTTATAAGCGAATGACTCCAGGTACAAAGATCAATAAAAAATGTAAAATAATTTTGGTAAAATTTTACTTTTCGGCAGCACTAATTTTTTTAGAGTTCATTTTCGATATTTGTTGGATTAAATCAAAAATTGATACTTTGTTATATCGATACATAAAATCGATATTTGCAATATCGATACATGTTTATATATATGAAAGAGTACATATTATATTTGCATGCATAAGTGGTA
>JABUQX010081393.1:2500-15000 GCA_015478945.1 Trachelipus rathkii
TTTACTTGTATTAAGAACTTAGTATTATTATTTAATACTTAATATTATTTACTATTCTATTTTTTCTTTCTAGAGTGTTAATGTATCTTATTTTTATTACTTTGATACAATAAAGTATTTATTATCAAGGTCTTAGACAATGAGAGATGTGAAGGGCGTGAAAGATTAGAAGGTCGTCATCACCTTTCTGAAAATTAAAAATAAAAAAAAAGAAGGATCATCGAAAATAATATAAATAAAATAAAAATGGTCCATGACCCTTTTCTTTCCTGGTTAAACCCATTCCCACAGAAAAATTGGATCCCTCAGAAAAATTTGGATCTTACCCAGGAAAAAAAATTCTGGTATCAAACACTCTCTCTCTATCTCTAAATCTTTAAACAAGCTTCTCTCTCTCTCTCTCTCTCTCTCTCTCTCTCTCTCTCTCTCTCTCTCTCTCTCTCTCTCTCTCTCTCTCTCTCTCTAAACAAGCTTCTAAGAGCTCTCTCTCTCTCTCTCTCTCTCTCTCTCTCTCTCTCTCTCTCTCTCTCTAAACAAGCTTCTAAGAAGCTCTCTCTCTCTCTCTCTCTCTCTCTCTCTCTCTCTCTCTCTCTCTCTCTCTCTCTCTCTCTCTCTCTCTCTCTCTCTCTCTCTCTCCTCCAAACCTCCAAACCTCCAAAGTAAAAATATTATTTCTAAAATATTTACTTAAGCATTTAGTAACGTTTACTGTTACATTAATATCTAATATTCAAATAATTAGCACAATTTGATTATATATATATATATATATATATATATATATATATATATATATATATATATATATATATATATATATATATATATATATATATATATATATATATATATATATATATTTAAATATAAATATATAAAAACTATATTTATATATATAAATATACATATATATATATCTATATATTTCATATAATATATATATATATATATATATATATATATATACGTATATAGTTCACATTTACTCCAGTAGAATATCTGAACAAGATATTAAAATTATTAAAAAAAAAAAATAATAATAATAAAAAAGGCAAAATATTTTTCTGTAAAATATATATGAAAGAAAACAGTGATTAAGAAAGCATTTAACTTTCTGTTTCAAACAATAATCATTTTGAATTACTTACACGCTATTCATTGTAAAAAATATTTAATATTGTTCATAAAATATGGTGATGTTTGGCTGACAAGTTGCACATTAATCAGAATTTCCTACACATTTTAATAAATTGTTTATTTACTTACAAAATACATGAAACCAAAATTTTCTGTTATAAAGATCGATTGTATTAATAATAATAATAATAATAATAATAATAATATAATAATAATAATAATAATAATAATAATAATAATAATAATAATAATAATAATAATAATAATAATAATTATCATATATCATATATTACCATGTATTATTATAATGTAATAATAATAATAATAATAATAATAATAATAATAATAATAATAATAATAATAATAATAATAATAATAATAATAATAATAATAATAATAATAATAATAATAAAAATAATAATAATAATAATAATAATGTAATTAAAATGACAATAATAATAATAATAATAATAATATTAATAATGATAATAATAATAATAATAATAATAATAATAATAATAATAATAATAATAATAAATAATAAATAATAAATAATAAATAAAAAATAATAATAATAATAATAATAACAATAATATTATTAATAATAATAAACTAATAATAATAATAATACTAATATTAATAATAATAATAATAATAATAAATAATAATAATAATAATAAAAATAATAATAATAATAATAATAATAATAATAATAATAATAATAATAATAATAATAATAATAATAATAATAATAATAATAATAATAATAATAATAATAATAATAATAATATAATAATAATAATAATAACAATATAATAATAATAATAATAATATTAACAATAATAATAATAATAATAATAATAATAATAATAATAATAATAATAATAATAATAATAATAATAATAATAATAATAATAATAATATTAATAATAATAATAATAATAATAATAATAATAATAATAATAATAATAATAATAATAATAATTATAATAATAATAATGTCCATATTTTCAAAACTTATTTTAAAAGTCATTACAGTGATATATATATATATATATATATATATATATATATATATATATAATAATAATAATAATAATCTTATTTATATATATATGTTTATATATATAATATATATACTTTTATAGAAATAAATATATATAATAATAATATATATATATATATATATTTATATATATATATATATATATATATATATATATATATATATATATATTTATATATATATATATATATATATATATATATATATATATATATATATATATATATATATATATATATATATATATATATATATATATATATATATATATATATATATATATATATTCTCAGGATATCGTCTTTTCGTCTCGATAATCTCAGTGAAAAATTAAATTTTTTAGTTTTTTCTTTTTATATTGTGTTACCATATACCACAAAAAAAAATTAATAATAATAAAATAAAAAAAAATAAAATAAATAACCTTTAACTGTTTTTGTTTTATCCATTTTGTTAATTCCTTTGAATTTCTAATTATTTCAAAAATTCTCTCATCGTTTACCCTTTCAGTGTACGAAACGTTAGTCGATCTTCTCCAGAAACACTTTTCAGCTACAAGTAGATTATTTTTTTTTTCTTGTTTAGAGTCCATATCTTATATCCATACATCAATGTTGACTACACATAGTATTTGATAAATTCTTCCCTTGTATATACTGTGATCTTGCTGATTTTTACCAAATGTTTTTATTTTATTGAAAGCATTGTTGATTTCATCTATTCTACCCATATTTTTGTTTGTTCCTCTTCCATTCTAAGTAATCGAACGCCCTAGATTGTTAAACTTGTTGACAAGTTTCACCAAGTTTTCCCCTACCCTCATGATAACTCAACAACTTTTGTTTCTTTATTCATCTTGATGCCTTTTGCTTTCCTTGCTTCAGCTACTACATTTAGTAAACAATTAGTCGTCTTGAGAATAACATTTAACAATAATAACATTTTTAATGTTATTAATATTTGACTCGCTTATTTTAATTCCATCCAGATGGCCATTTTTTCTTTTATTAATATCGCTATAAAGACTGAATAAATCCGGTGACATCATATAATATTGCTGGACACCCTTTAGGTACACTGATATTCTGATTCTTCTTCCTCTATTTTAACAACTGCCTCTTTTCTCCAATAGAACAATAGAAGTTTCGAGCTATTCTCAAATCTTTCTTATTATTTCCAGACAAATAACATGAAGTCTACGTGCTTCGTGCTTCGTGCTTCGTGCTTCGTGCTTCGTTCTTCGTGCTTCGTGCTTCGTGCTTCGTGCTTCGTGCTTCGTGCTTCGTGCTTCGTGCTTCGTGCTTCGTGCTTCGTTCTTCGTGCTTCGTGCTTCTTGCTTCGTGCTTCGTGCTTCGTGCTTCGTGATTCGTGTTTCGTGCTTCGTTCTTCGTGCTTCTTGCTTCGTGCTTCGTGCTTCGTGCTTCGTGCTTCGTGCTTCGCGCTTTGTGCTTCACTCTATCGAAATTCTTTACCTTGTCGACAAAACAGATATAAAGGGTTACATAGATGTTCAAAGCTTTCCTGCCTATATTCATAAGATAGAAATGGGAATATTTTGAGTCCCTTTCTTTTAACAAGTTAAAAACATTCTTCAAACATTGGCTGCCAAATTTTATACATTACTCTAACAAGGATTTTCGCTTCGTGACATGATAGTACTTGTACGGTATATAACTTTATAACAATTAATAGCTTTTATTTATTTAAACTGCTATCTTCTCAACAGCAAATTGTACAAGAACCTTCAACATTAATTCCTCTATTTTATATCATTATCCTTTGCGTTTCCCGTTTTCATATTAATGAAATCAGTTATATTTTCTTCCAAAATGATTTTTTGATACCTCTGGTCTCTTTTGTCCATCTCAATTGAAGTAGAAGCAAAATGTTCTTTTGCTTTATCCCCCATCATTCTCATTCAATCCATTCCTCCATAGTCCTCTCTTCTCTGGCATTGTAATTATCCTCCCTCCGCACTGTTTCTCATTGCTTATAATCTTTTTTTTTTATGATCAATTCAGAAACGTATTTGTAACTCATATGCTGATTCCTTCTTGATTAATTTTTAATTTCTAACCCAAAAATTGTTCATTCGTTTTTCCTTTGTTTAATTATCATTCTGTCTTTGCTTTTATATCAATTTATACATTCATAACATTCATTAGCGCCATCTTCATTCCTTCTTCATTTTCTTCTTTCATCAATCATGTTCAGAATCTTTCCGATCATCTATGGATATATATATATATATATATATATATATATATATATATATATATATATATATATATATATATATATATATATATATATATATATAAATATATATATAAATATATATATATAAATATATATATATATATATATATATATATATATATATATACTTATATATATATATATATATATATATATATATATATATATATATATATATATATATATATATGTATATATATATATGTTATATATATAATATATAACTAATATATATATATATATATATATATCTTATATATATATATATATATATATATATATGTATATATATATTATTTATATGTAATAGTATTATTTATATATATACTTATTATTTATATATTTATATCTATGTATATATATATATATATATATATATATATATATATATATATATATATATATATATATATATATATATATATATATATAATATACCTATTTATATATATATATGATATATATATATATATATATATATATATATATATATATATATATATATATATATATATATATTCACTTTAAAACTTGTGGAATAGAAGACTATTCGGTTACACCGTTGAAATATTACAGCGAATAGACTGATTAAAAACGCTAAGAGGAGTTCATATTTCAGTATCAAAATTTTGACTTTTGAATAATGATGTTCCGTCCAACGGAAAGGGTTCCAATAATTTAAAAGTTAAATTTGATTATCCTAAATTTTCATTTTATGGTAATATCTTCTTTTAAAAAATATCTTCGTGGAAGATTCAATAAACTCGCTCACGCATTCAAAAAGAAGAAAGGATCTTCCGAAAAGGAGGTTCTTCCCGCTAATATTATGGTTTGTCTTCAAGAAGATTGGAGTAGTTTGCAGATGTAGGTTGGTCATTTTTTATTGTAATTTTTTTTATTTAATTTTTTTAATAATAATAATAATAATAATAATAATAATAATAATAATAATAATAATAATAATAATAATAATAATAATAATAATAATAATAATAATAATAATAATAATAATAATAATAATAATAATAATAATAATAATAATAATAATAATAATAATAATAATAATAATAATAATCAAAGTCAAAATCAAAATCAAAAAATATTTATTCAAGATAACAGTTACAATTTTCATCCTTTAATGGAGATACACATAATTTTATAATATTACAATTTCAATAAGCCAATAAATTAGGATGCAATTTCCCTCCTATCTGAAATGGGTCTACTAATTGCAACACAGTGTTGTGTCCTTTGAGCCCCGAATACAATACATTCATTTCTTATATTTCATCATTGTTAATTACAGTTATATTTTGAGCATCAACATACGCTGATGCCTCTTCCTTTCAATAGTAATTTTAATTGTATTAAATTTACAATAATAATAATGGTAATTAGCATAATGATATTAATACCTAGTGACTATCCCGATCAGTGTAGTAGCTATGAGTTTTTCATAACTCAATAATTATGTTACAGTAATAATAATAATAATAATAATAATAATAATAATAATAATAATAATAATAATAATAATAATAATAATAATAATAATAATAATAATAATCATAATAATAATAACAATCATAATAATAATAATAATAAAAATAATAATAATAATAATAATAATAATAATAATAATAATAATATAATAATAATAATAATAATAATAATAATAATAATAATAAAAATAAAATAAAAATAAAAATAAAAATAATAATAATAATAATAATAATAATAATAATAATAATAATAATAATAATAATAATAATAATAATAATAATAATAATAATAATAATAATAATAATAATAATAATAATAATAATAATAATAATAATAATAATAAATAATAATAATAATAATAATAATAATAATAATAATAATAATAATAATAATAATAATAATAATAATAATAATAATAATTGTTTTTTATTACTCCTTATTTTATGTTTAATTTTTCTCTGAGTTTCATATTTCAGTTAAATTTTTTTGGTGACTACATATATATATATATATATATATATATATATATATATATATATATATATATATATATATATATATATATATATATATATATATATATATATATATATATATATATGACCTTTCCTATTTTTTCACTAGTTCGTTAGGAAATAACGATAATATTAAATTTCAGTGGTAATACAGTGCTTGTAAAGTTACATTATTTATTATTTCGAAAAGAACATCGTTCTCTTGTCATCAAATAGGACTTATAGAAGGAGGAGTGAGATGGGGATGAAGCCAACCCCATCAGAGAACCCCCGTACCCCTTCTGCCACACATACAAATATATATATATATATATATATATATATATATATATATATATATATATATATATATATATATATATATATATATATATATATATATATATACATATATATATATATATATATATATATATATCTCCACCGGTGGGCAAAGGCAAGAGGTCTACGAAATTCCATGAGGTTTTGGGGTAAAATTGGAATCCAAGGGAAAATCAATGGCCTACATGTCCTGATACAAGGCGTTTGAAAGTATGCTTCTAAAAGGAAGTTATAAAAATAAAAGATGGAAGTGCGTTCCAGACTTTACCAGTGGAGTGCATGAAAGATTGAGCATAAAGGTTAAGTCTGTGGTCAGAGAGTTGGACTGAGAAAGGAGGAGGTATACGACTAGAGAGTTAATGAGAGTATGGGAGTTAGCAAGTCGAAAAACCCTAGACTCCACCGTCTAGACTTTCTCTAGGAGTGAAATATGTATGAAACTACATCAGATATGTGATACACACTCTATATAAGTTCGAACAATGCTCCAATACAGAGCAAGCAGCTGAGGTGGTAAGAAGAAGTTCCGAAAGCTTTTCAGAACTCCCAACTTCCACGAAACTTGCTTATAGAGAGTGATAAAGTCATCCTTCCAATTAAGATCACATAACAAGAAAACGTTAAGAATATTAATAACTATGGAAGATTTGAGTTGTGTGTGTTTTTTTGAAGAAGATATAGTTTTTGAAGAAGATTATATCGAATAGTTAGATGAAGCAAGTGTGTTTTTGAGGTGTTGAAAACTACCATATTTTCTTTGCCTCAATTAGAGATAAGAGAATGATCATGCAGCAGTTGAACCCACCTCAAGGCGTCAACTATTTGCTGCTGATTGGGTCGTCTTTCAAATTGTATATATATATATATATATATATATATATATACTATATAACATAATATATATATATATATATATATATACGCCATATATATATATATATATATATATATATACTCTATATATATATATATATATATATATTTAAGCTAGTATATATATATATATATATATATATATATATATATATATATATATATAATAACTATATATATATATATATATATATATATATATATATATATATACAATTATACAACATATATGTCTAACATGTTTATATAAAAAATAATTATATATAATATATGTAATAATATATATATGTAATATGTAATATAATAATAATATAATAATAATATGTAATAAAAATTCTAGATTGACAATATATATATGTTTAGAGCTAGTATATGTATGTAGCAATATGTAATAATAATAATATAATAATATAATATAATAATAATAATATAATAATAATAATATTAATAATATAATAATAATATATATATAATATATATAATAATAATAATAATAATAATAATATTTAAAAAGCGTTTATTAATATGTATGTAATAATAATAATAATATAACATATATATATAATAATATATATATATGTATGTATATAATAATAATGTATATATGTATGTGTCTAATATAATATGTATGTTTATATGCATGTATATGTATATATAATATATATAAGCAATATGTATATATATGTATATATAATAATATATAATATATATGTATATATGTAATATAATATGGTAATACTAATAATATGTATATATATGTATGTATAATAATAATAATAATATATGTATATGTAATATATATAATAATATGTCTTCAATAGCCATAGCCATGTATATATGTAATAATATATAATATCATGAAATAATAATAATAACAATATGTACTATATATCTTATATATATATAATATATAGTATATATATATATATATATATATATATATATATATACAATGCACGAGCTTAAGCAAAATTTTTTTTTAGAACTTTGTGAGTACTTCTAAAAAAATTAATTTTTAACACACAAAGTCTGAGCAAATAAGTCAAAAAGATTTAACCTCTTCTATGTTAATTGTTGTTCAATTCTTTAAATTTAATAAAAAATCTTCCTTCGCGATTGTGTAGTTGAGGAAGCTTCGCAATAATCTTAGACTTGCTAAGTTGGTTTACGTTAATAATTTTTCATTTAATATGGTTGATTAATTAATGAAATATGTGAGAAAATTCGTAAGTTAAATAGTGAGTATTATAAATAAAAATTTAATGAAAGTTTATATATATATATATATATATATATATATATATATATATATATATATATATATATTATATATATATATATATATATATATATATATATATATATATATATATATATATATATTATTATTATTATTATTTATTATTGTACATACACTTTTGTCCCGCTTGAGCGGGGTAGTGGTGCGTACAGCCTCCCTCATTCACACCCCCCCTCATCTCGCCCTCACCCACCTCCTCCACCCCCCTCTATCCCTCGCCAACACCCTACCCTCTTCCTCCCCCATCCCTCCCTCCTCCATCATCTCCTTTATTCCATCCATCCACCTCCTTCTTGGTCTCCCCCTTCCTCTCCTTCCTATCCCCTCCGCCTCCCAAACTCTTCTAACCACTCTCTGCTCCTCCATTCTCACTAAATGCCCATACCATCTTAACATTCCCTTCTCCGCTCTTCCCACCAGACCATTCCTCCAATCACACCTCTCCCTCACCACCCTATTCCTAATCCTCTCCCTTCTGCTAACCCCACAAACCGCTCTCAACCCTCATCTCAAATACTTCCAACTTTTTCCTGGACCTAGCATTCAACCCCCACGTTTCACACCCATACAGCACCGCTGGTACACAGATTTTTTCAAACATACTTATCTTAACTTTCTGTGATAGATCCCCCCCTTTCCATATTTCTCTCAGACCACTCAAAGCCCTCATTCCTTCACCTATTCTATGTTCTATCTCCTCCTACATCCTTCCCCAAATACATTCCTAACTATCTAAAAATCTTTACTTCTTCCAATACTACCCCCTACTCTAACCTCTAACCCCTCCCCCTCCTCCCTTTCCTCCTCAAACACTAATACTTTACTCTTACCTGGATTTATTTTAAGCCCCTTTTTGTCCACACACTCTCTCAAACTCCCTCACCAAATACCTCAGCCTTCCGCGTTCTTTAGCCACTAGGGCATTATCATCCATAAACAGTGCATGTTCACTTCCCTTCTATCATTTCCATTCATCAATTCCACCCCCCTTCCCTCCCTCACCATTCCTCTGCAAACCCTCTCCATAAACAAATTGAATTGACATTACACACCCCTGCCTCAATCCACACACCGTCCCAAACATCTCACTCTCCCCTCCTAACTCTCACACACATTCTACTATTCCTATAAAAAGCCTAATACCTTTCCCTAAATTACCCCCCACCCCATTTCCTCCAACACCCTCCACAGTTCACCCCTATTCACTCTATCATATACTTTCTCTAAATCTAAAAAACATCCATACACTTTCCTTTCACTCTCAATGCCTCCACAAGCATCTTTGATGTGGTACTTGGTCCACCCTCTTCCCTCTAAATCCTCCTTGTTTCTTCCCCATTCTCCCCTCCGTTAAACCTCTTACTCTCTCAATCAATCATTCTTCATTACACTTTCCTACCACATGAACATATACCTCTATGTTTTTCACGACTCCATCCTATCCCCTTCCCCTTACTTGGGGGCTTAAACATCCATCCTCACAATCCTGTGGTACCTCACCACTCCTCCAGCATATGTTATATAACCTATGCAGCCATTCCTCCACCCCTATACCTCCCTTGCAGCATTTCCATTCTCACACCATCCAGACCTGCGGACTTCCCTTTTTTTCCTTTATTCACGGCCCTAATAATTTCCTCCATTTGTATTTCATCCTCCCCCTCCCTCCCCACTTCATTTCCCATCCTCACCTCTTGCATATCTTCCTCCCC
Source organism: Trachelipus rathkii (assembly GCA_015478945.1). NCBI lineage: Eukaryota > Metazoa > Arthropoda > Malacostraca > Isopoda > Trachelipodidae > Trachelipus > Trachelipus rathkii. The sequence goes on from JABUQX010081393.1 coordinate 13,187, forward strand.
TACCTTGCCCTTCGATCAATAGTCCACTAAAACACTCCTCTTCCTCTTTATCCACACTCTCCTCTGTCTCCCCATCTCCTCCCTTAATCCTCTCCCCCAACCCCTCCTTCTTCTTCCTTTTTTTATTAACTTCTTTCCAGAACATCTTACTCCCCGATTCAAAATTTTCCGTCACTTTTCTACACCACTCATCTTTTGCTCTTCTCTTCGCCCTCTCAACCGCCCTCTTTGCTTCCACTCTAACCCTTCTATATTCCTCCCAGCTATCTTCTCCCCTACTTCCCAACCATTTCACATAAGCCTCCTTTTTCCTTTTCACCACCTCCTTCACCTCCTCACTCCACCATTCACTCCCTTTCCTTCTGCTTTCACCCACCCTTTTTACTCCACATACCCTTCTAGCCTCTTCACATACTGCCTCTCTAAATCTCTTCCACTCCCCCTCCACCTCCCCAATTCCCGTCCCTCTCACGTTTCTCCACCTGTCCTCCATACCTCTCCTAAACTCCCTCTTACATACTATCTCCTCCAATTTTTCCACCTTTATCACTTCCACTCTCTTCTCTCTCTCTCTCTATCACCTCTCCTCCCACCCTTATCCTGGCAATCACCAAATAGTGATCCGATATCCCCCTCCCCGCCCCTCTAAACACATTTACATCTAATAATCTACCTCTATCTTTCCCATTTACACACACATAATCTAGTATCGCCTTCCCCCCCGTTATCTCACTCTTCCATGTATACTTATGATTATCATTTTTTGAACCAAGTATTCCCCACTATCATTCTTCTTTCGACACATAACTCTATCAGACTTTCTCCATTATCATTCCTCTCCCCTACCCCAAAAGGTCCTATTATTCTTCCTACCTCCTCCCTTCCCACTCCTGCATTCAAATCTCCCAATAGACAAATTTTTTCATTTACCCCAAAACTTTCCCAACACTCATTCAATTCTCCCCAAAATCTTTCTCTCTCCTCCTCTCTCGCTCCATTCACTGGTGCATATGCACAAATAAAAACCCACATTTCCCCCCCGAATTTCACTTTAACCCACATTATCCTAGAACTCACCTGGTTACACAATCTCACCTTGTCCCACATCTCTTTCCTCATAACTATTCCCACCCCTTCCCTCGCCCTCACCCCCGATACCATACCCTTGTATTTTCCGAAATCCAACTCCCTCTTTCCCTTCAACTTAGTTTCTGTTATCCCTAACACATCCAACCTTTTTTCCTCAAACATCAGCCCCACTTCCTCCCTCTTCAAATCCTCGTTTACCTCTCACGTTCATACACCCCACCCTAATTACCACTCTCCTCCCCATCTTTCCCTACTTCTATATATAACTCAATCAGGCTGTACGCTTTACGGGACCCCCCACCTTAGGTGCTTCCCCACACCTAGGGCTACCACCCCGCTCACCAACCCACAATAACAATAACAAGACACGTTAAAATAATATAAAAATACACAAAAATAAAAATATATTATATATCTATTCCCCCACCCTCTTCCTCCTCCCCCCTTCCTCCCTTCCCTCCCCTCCCCCACCTCCCTTTCCTTTTCCTTTAAAATTCCCGTTAAAACTTAATTATCTATTAAAAACCTTTATTTACTTATTATTTATTTAAAATTCTTTAAAAACCCTTTTCAATAGTGCTACTCTTCATAAACGTATTTTAAGTTATATAATGTATTTTCAGCAGAACTTTATTAAACGAGATAATATTCTTAGAAACCACACAAAAACAAAAAAAAAAAAAAGAGGTTCTTTAAATTTTTCAGACCTTTCTATGCACGATTAG
>JABUQX010081393.1:27500-30000 GCA_015478945.1 Trachelipus rathkii
TGATCCCAGTTTGGTTGCATATAAAGATCTATAATGATAGCGAGACAAAGAAACGTGTCCACTCAGGAGTTCGAATCAGCACGTCTGCGAAGCGGCAGAGGATCGAAATGTTAATCGTCATAACTACATCCCAGGATGGTGTAGTGATTATAAAGATGAACACTTCAATTCTCGGACGGAGTGCTGGTTCGAACCTCAAGGATAGCAAGTTTCTATTATAGGTCCTCCTATATACCTTACATCTACAACATTATGGTATACATATATATATATATATATATATATATATATATATATATATATATATATATATATATATATGTATATATTTTATATATATATATATATATATCTAATAATCATATATATATATATATATATATATATATGTTCCGAATCTTCATTGCTTGCTTAGCATGCCTCGCATGTTTAAAGTAAAAAATAATATAAAAAAATATTGATTGTCAGTATACTGTAATTTGAGAATAAAGATGTCAATAAGTATTCTTCTTTTAACGCTTCTATTAACAATAAATTCGAATTTATATATAATTTGCATTCTCGATCAGCCAACATGAATACAATTTACGCTAGTCAATGTGATGCTTGCGGTAACTCGAGCGCCTGCCTTTCTGAGAAGTTTAAAGGGATAAACAGGTGCGCGTGCATTAAATTATTAATCGCTAAAACTCTATGAAAGCTTGCGGAAACTTAACAGCAAGCAAATACAGTGAGCTAGAGAAAGAAAAGCTTTTCGGAATCTTTCTTTAATATTCGCTCAGTCTCGTTATGCTAATTAATTTTTAAAGAAAAATGACGAAGAATTATGATTTTTTTTTGTATTTGAGTAAATCATATTAATCGTTCAGTTTTATAATGTTATTAAAGTAATTATTTCCAATTATTAATTAAAAATATTTAAGTATTAACCTCATATAAGTAAAATATTTAAAATAGTTCATTAAAAATAAGTATAAGTTGTATCATGTATGTTATAGAATAATTTTACAAAAAATTGTCTAAAAATGAACAATTTATGTATATAAAATACTGATACATAATAATAATAATAATAATAATAATAATAATAATAATAATAATAATAATAATAATAATAATAATAATAATAATAATAAAAGAATAATAATAATAATAATAATAATAATAATAATAATAATAATAATAATAATAATAATAATAATAATAATAATAATAATAATAATAATAATAATAATAATAATAATAATAATACATAATAATGATATGTATTAATAATATATATAATAATAATAAAAAGTGAAAAACAAAAAAATAAATTGATTACGATGATATAAGTTTGTCACCTAAAGTGCATGGTTGTAAGTCGTGGGGTAATTATGGATATTTATATCAGATAGGTAAGTAAGCTTTGTTTTTCGATTTCATCAATTATATATATATATATATATATATATAAATGTATAATATGGGGAGCTAAAAGCTATATATACATGTATGTGTATATAACAACATATATCATCTTTAATAATAATAACTTTATAATATATCACAACAGATCTCTCTATTTCACCTATACATCTATATATATATATATATATATATATATATATATATATATATATATATATATATATATATAATGTATATTATAATTCAATATAGGTTTATAAATATATATATATGTATGTATAACAATATACCAGGGCTGGGGTGCGGTATATATATATATATATATATAATATAATAATAATAATAATAATAATAATAATAATAATAATAATATATGTAATATGCATGTATAATATAATAATAATATATATAATAATAATAATAATAATAATAATAATAATATAATAATAATATGTAATATAATAATATATGTAATAATAATATAATAACATAATAATATAATATATAATACGTATATATATATATGTAATAATATATGTATATATATGTATATATATATGTTATAATAAATATGTGTATATATATATATATATATATGCCGTGTGTGTGTGTGTGTGTGTGTGTGTGTGTGTGTGTGTGTGTGTGTGTGTGTGTGTGTGTGAAGAGAGAGTGCACAAAGCATATGGAAATTTTTAATAATTCAATTTCAAGATAATTAAATAAAATAATTTGCTGTTAAATTGCGCGAATGCCAATACTACTTTACTTCGTTATTTACCTAATTACATTCCAATTATTTCAATTTTTGACACTCTTTAATGAATTAAAATCAATATTTACGAGAATTTGACCATTAATAATTATTACTTGTATTTCAAAACAAAAAAAAATAATTACCAAACAGTTCTATAAATAAAGCTTTAATTTTAATTTAAAAAAATTGCTCTTAAAAAAAAAAAAAAAAAAAAAAAAAATAACATATAAAAAAAGACAAAAAAAAAAAAAAAAAAAAAAAAAAAAAAAAAAAAAAAAAAAAGAAAAAAAAATATTCTTAACAAATTGTGAACTTTGCCACATCCAATTTAAGAAA
>JABUQX010081393.1:35000-37500 GCA_015478945.1 Trachelipus rathkii
TATATATATATATATATTTATATAATATAATATATATTAATAAGGTATATATATATATATATAACATAAATATAAAGTTACTAATAAATTTTTAATATGTACAGTATTTTATATATCTTTGAAATTTATTTTGCTCGTTAAATGATACATTATATATAATATGAATATATATAATATAATATTATATAATATATATATAATATAATATATATATATAATAATGTATATATATATAATATTATATTATATTATATTATATATATTATAACATTATTATTATAATATTATAATAAATATAATATATATATATATATTATTTTATAATATATATAGAATATATATATAAATATATTAATTATTATATATTATATAATTAATATATATATAATAAATATATATAATATATTAATATAATAATATAATTATATATAATAAAATAATATATTAATATTTATAGTTTATAATATATTAATATTAATAATGATATAATATTAATATTACAACATGAATAGTAGGAAATGGAGTGAGAGTTATAATATACAAAATGTGGTGAGTGTAGTTGGATTGATTTTATATAAATTAATGCATCATTATTAAGTATTAATCATTATTATTTAATTATTAATTATTAAATTATTATTATAGTATTATGTATTATTATATTATTATTATTTATTAATATTTATATTAATTATTATTATTATTAATTTAATTTATAATTAATGTATATAGTTTTGTATATATATTTGTATATATTTATTAAACTATATTTACTTATTATAAATTAAAACAAAAAAATTTAGAATTATTTATATTATAATTAAATATATTATAATCTAACTTAGTTTTGCTATTAATAAAAATAAATTGTTTATTATTATTTAATTATATTATTATTATTAATATTATTTATTAAATTATTAATATTTATTAATTATTATTATCATTATTATTATTATATATTAAATTAAATTTATTGTTATTTATTATTATTAATATTTTATTATTTAATTAAATTTATTATTATAATATTATTAATTAATATTATTATAATTTATCATTAAATTTGAATTATTTAAATTATTAATATATTATTAATTATTTCATTATAAAAATTAATTATATTAATTGATTTAATATAATTTATATATAATATTTTATTTTATTAATTATTTTATCGTTCTTATTAATTATATTCCAATCTATATTTATTATGTAATATTATTATTAATTATTATTTATTAATTAATATTTAATTTATAATTATACTACTTTCCTCACACGCTTCGAATCACTAATCTGATCATCATCCGCCCAAGACCAAGCCATATAACTGCTGGTGATGTTAAAACAATTTCCTAATTCGATATTCTCAGTTTGTGTCTTTCGTGTTTTTAATTTTTCTCTTTTTCATTTATTATATTTCACTTCGATTTCATTTTTTTCATTTTAGTTTTCGGCGCTGGTCTCATTTTCCTTTTTGATTTTATTATCGCTTTCATTTTTATTTTTATTTTCATTTTCATTATTATTGTAAGTTTCATTTTCATTTTGACTTCCGTTGTTACTTTGAGGACAACGATGGCAATTAGTAACAAGTTCCTCTAGTTTATTAGTTAAAATTACGTATTATTAGTATAATCAATAGATTATTCTGTAAAGGTTTCAGATATACGTCACTATTATTTCTGATATGGACTCAACACTTAATCTAATCGGTCTGGACATGAGAACATGATACTTTCTGATTGGTCTGGAGAATTCTCTTCTTGGTAGGATATTATTGTGCAAGAAATGTAATATTGCCTTATTATAATGCAATGATCTCTTTCATGTTACTTGGTATTCAGACTTTAACTCGTTACCTTAATTTCGATGGCACCTTACTGAGAAAAGTTGATAGGATCGTTTCTGTATTATCCCCGATACTTGGACTGCTTAATTTTTAAAGACGGCGTAAGAAACAACTTGGCTTTTCATTGCCCATTTTTTCCTTAAGTAAAAGATCTTTGACTTTTTCTCTTTCACTGACAAGGGTACGCTCTATCAGTGTCTTCTTCAAAATTTCGTAAGGATTTTCTGAAGGAGCATTTTCTATTAAATTACGTCTTTGATACTTATCTATCTGACAAGCTACTGAGTTTTGGATGGAATAACATCGGAGAATGTTTTGATGTGAGATTATTATGAAGAATTCCAATTTATATCACATGGTAAATCAGATGCTACCAATATAAAATTTTGAAAAAAATTGACGATCCTGAATGAGAGAAGTTTCAGGAAGGGGAATAAGATAAGGGCTCCTTCAACGAGAGAATTATCTTTATCTCCCATTTTATAAAATTAAACTTTATAAATGGCTTGATTCAGTGTGTAAATTATAAATATTTTTCAAGACTAAAGCTATAATTCTCTCAGTCTGAACTGTAAATCTGAACTTTAAATATCACAGAAACTCTTTACATACGAAAAGCACGCTTGAAACTAAACTAGGAATCAT
>JABUQX010081393.1:45000-72103 GCA_015478945.1 Trachelipus rathkii
ATATCCGGCATCATTTCACAATCCGATCCGAACAACCGTCATCCGCACGGACAATAAATTGTATCGGGAGAGCGGATAGATCATCAATGATTATAATGGTATCGGGTGTGGTGCACACACTATATAGATATAGTATAATATAAGTATAATCTTAACCTTAGAGTATATATATATATATATGAATCTATATATATATAGTATATAATTATTATTAATATATGAATATATATAACATATATTATATATAATAGAGAGAATATAATAGAAGTAAGTATAATATAGTATATGCATAATATATAGTAATATAATATTATATATATACTATACTATATATATTATATACTATAATATACTATATATATTATACAGACGACATCTAAATTATTACACTAATACACTGAGTAATCGTAAAAATAATATGAAATATAATATATAATGGATATATATATATGATATAGTATTATATATTATATATATATAGTACTATACATAAGTAATATATAATATATATAATATTAATATAATATAAATATATATATAATATTATTATTATATATATATTATATATATTATATATATATAATGTATATATATAATTATTAAGTATATATATTAATATATATATTACTATACATATATATATATATATATATAGATATATATATATATAATATATATATATATATATATATATATATTATATATAATTATTTACCAGTGGCGTATCCAGAATTTTTTCCCGGGCCAACAAAAAATCGGTCTTTATAAAGCATATGTAATACATCATATTATATATATAATATATTATAATTATTATATAATATATATAATATATATATAGATATATATATATATATATATATAAAGTGGAAGGACAAAATATTAAATTCCAGAAAAAATCGGAATAATTTATATAATTTACTAAAATCATCTTAACCTAAATTGTTAAATTTAATCGCCTGACATGATAGTGAGCGAGATATACATCTTCAAATTTTTTATTTCAATATTCGAGTATGTAGAGGGGAGTCAAAGTCCATGAGAGTCTTTCATCTCCATAGTGTATTCTGAAGTAGTTTTTTAAAGAGAAGTCTTAATGTTGAAAGCTCTTCTACTGAAGCATAACACGGTGTAAAAGAATATGTGCCAGTATTTCGACAACAAGGATGGTAAATATTATCGTCTGTGTAATATGTTGACTTGAGAACAGAAAACTAAGTCACATCTATTCGGTTTTTGGGATGAACCTGTGCCTGTGATCCATTTCAAAACTTTCCCAAAATCCCATGTTGCCTTTACTAATCTTACATTGGTTTTTTCGAGATCTTCCTGTAAAATATTTACAACATATTTAATCTTTCTCTATGGCACATTAACATTCCCGTTCGAGGACAATTATAAAACCCTCTCTCCTAATGCTTGAAATTAAATCATGCCAAAAATGGGTTAGAAATGGAGTGTGCGATAATAAAGTCTGAGTGGGTCGGAAGAAGAATGTGGGTCAGTTAATGTTTGGAATTGTAAATTTTTTGGTACAGCAAATTTCAATACTCAGTTCAATACAGATCGCTTATACATCTTCAAAAAATCTTCAGCTGAAATTCTAATGTCGCATTTTCTCTGATTATTTCAATTTAGTTTTTAATAAATGACTTACGAAATTTGTTCCTGACAGTGACGAATTAATAAAATTAACTTAATTAAAACTTTATATTATAACGATATATACTAAAATTTTTTAGTGTCTAGAAAATTCGGGGGGCCATGGCCACCCTGGCCCCCCCTAAATACGCCACTGTATATATATATATATTATAATCATATATATATAGTATATAATTATATATATATATATATGATATATATATATATAAATAATAATGTATATATATAATATATACCTGTATATATATATATATAATATAGTCACAAATCTAGCACGATTTCGGAGGTGTCAAATCCACTATCATTGATCGAAGAGTATCAAAAGAGAAAAAGCTTGAAGTCAGATAAAGATCCACTTGGTTTTGTGGCTTAATAATTGTAAAATTTTCCACATCTTTCAGAAGTGGCCAGGAAAAATCTTTGCAAGCCCTTTAACAAGTGTGGCTCAAGTGAGCGTCTTTCAGTGGTGCAGATCTTATTTTACGATGAAGGAGAAGCCAAACACTCATTAAGAAGCTCATAAAGCTATGAAACAATTGGAATATTATATTGGTGGTTTTAATATATATAACCTTTTCCAAATGGATGGAGACGTTGTGGGAAGAGGTTGGTGGGGTGCAAAGAGTTGGGTCCAAGCGTCTGCAACTCTGGAATACGGCGTATATATATATAGTATATATATATTTATATTTATATTATATATATTTATATATAATAGTATATATAATATATATATATAATATATTATATAATATATATATAATATAGTAGTATATTACATATATATATATATATATATATATAAAATATAATAAAATAATATGTGTGTGTTTGTTTTCTGGTGTCACTCATTAATATTACTACAAAACCAAACTATTCTATATAGGTGCATCCGCAATCCGGCGGATATGATTTTTACTTATCTCGCATCCGCATCCGCATGCCGCAATCCGCGGGATGAGTAAAAATCACTATTCCGCACACTCTAATTATATAAAGATATATTATATATATATATTATTAATATATTATGATATATATATATAAAATATATTATAAGTATATATATGTATATATAATACATATAATATTATAATATATAATATATAGAAAGGAAGACGAAGACACCACGACAAATGTAATTGTTATTGAACGTTTCGTGTCTCTGGCACATCATCAGCACTACAAAATTACAAATAAAATAAAAATAAAGAGAAACAAAATTAAACAATTAATTAAAAAATTAAAAAAATTAAAAAGAATTAAAAATACAAATTATACCCTAGTTTACTAAACCTTTGAAGTCAGAAGCCAAAGACAAAGTGAAAAATATATTATCCATCTTTTTATACTAAATTTATCAAGAATTAGTTGGTTGAAAAGAAGAAAAATAAAAATAAAAAATACATAAAAATTACAATTTGTAACAGTATTGAAAAACAATATAAACAAAATGTAAATAAATTAAAATAAAATTAAAATAAAGGAAGTTTAACTGAGGATTGGTCGGAGTTAAGCTCCGGCTTAAAGCTACTGATATAAAGACTTTCCATGATTTTTATATCATTCTTAAAGCCGGAGCTAACTCCGACCAATCTCAAGTTAAACTTCATTATTTATATTTTATTTAATTTATTTTAATTTTGTTAAATAAATATTTCCTTTAACAGTACAATACGTTACAATTGTAAGTTTGTATGTATTTTTTTATTTTATTTTTCGTCTTTCAACCAACCAATTCTTGATAAATTTAGTATAAAAAGAGATCATAATAATATATTTTTTCACTTTGTCTTGCTTCTACTTCAAAGGTTAGTAAACGTAGGTATAAATTCTGTTTTTTAATTTAATTCTTTTTTTAATTTTTTAATTTTTTAATTTAATTTTGTAATTTTTGGTTTTTATTTTTATTTTAATTGTAATTTTTGATAGGTGCTGATGATGGTGCCCAGAAGGCACGAAAACGTTCAAATAAAAACAATGACATTGTCGTGGTGTTCGTCTTCTTTTCTAATATTAAAGTGAGGTTCCTAAGAACAAGTCCAATTGCTGAAATACTATATAGTATATATATATATATATATAGTATTTTAGTAATAATAAAATATATTATATATATATAGTATAGATAATATATATAATATATATGTTTATATATAATATATTATATATATATATATATATAGAGTATATATTATACTAATATAAATATAAATAATGATACTAATATATATATATAAATATATATAATATTATATTATAGGCCTATTGGATATATGAGCCGACTGCGGTTGAGAAGACGCATTAAAAAGAGAGTGGAAAAAGAAAAGAGAAATTTAGAGGAAAGGGAATAACGGGTGTTACGTGTAACTCGGCGCAAACTTGCAACGAGGGATTAGAAGTTTGAGTGCTGGTGAAGGAAATGGTTCCTGAGAGAACATTTGCATAACGAAAGAAACTTTTTTTATAAATATAATACAAAATTTTATAAAATTTAAACAAAATAAAAATTAAAAATCTTTGTAAAAATAACGGGAGCACAAAACTTAAAATCCATTTCAATATAACAAAATTCACACTTAAATTAATAAATGGACCAACATCATTTTGGATTTAGTTATTTATTTAAGAAGATAGAGAAGAATGGAACATTAGTAATTGAGTCGGCTCGTATAAGTGTCAAGATAGTAAATGATCAAGCACCAAAAGGCCGTCCGGGTAGCTCAGCTTTTAGAGCACTCGCCCAACTAAGAGAAAGAGCCCAGGTTTCTCACTAGTTACCCGAAGACGTCTGAATGAGTGTGTTACATCCTTCTTGCAGCTCCGTCTTGCTCAGCAACAAAAATTGAAAGCAACCACTCCTAGATTAGGGCTTTGCCCTGAGTGGTGGTGTTAACTGTAGAAAAAAAAAAAAAAAAATTTATATTATATAAGATATATATAATATATAAATTTATATTATAGTAGTATTAAATATATATATATAGTATTATATATATATATATATATATAATATATATATATATAGTATATATATATAAAAATATTTCTATAGTCTATATATGAAGCTATAATTTCAAAATAAAACTAGCTGTCAAACTTTTATTGAACACAATAAAGTTCAAATGAATTGTGACAATCATTCTTTGGCTTTTAAATTTTGATAACCGGAAGAGTAAGTCATAGTAACGTGACGTAACATGACATTGTTATTTATATATAAATATATATATATATAATATCTATATAATATATATTATATATATAAACTATATAATTATATATATATATAATAGTAATAATATTATATATAAGAATATATAATATATAATACTTAATATATATAAATATATATATAATTATATATATTTAATATTTAATATTTATATATAATATATATATATATAATATATTTATATTATATATATTATATATAATAATATATAATATATAATATAATATATATAATAGTATTATAATATATATATAATATATATAATAATAAAATAATATTATAATTATATTATAAATTATAGTTATATATATATTACTTATATTATATATTATATAATATTAATATATATAATATATATTATATTTGAATATATATATATATAATAATTATAATTATATATATATATATTATAATATATATATATATACTATATATTATATAATATATATATATAATATATATATAATATATAATATATTATATATATATAATTATTAATATTAATATATTATTATATATTATATATATATAACGTATATATATATACATATTATTAATAAAGATATATATAGTTATATATAATAAATTAATATAATATTATATATTTTAAATATGATAGTTATATAAATATATATTATATTATGATATTTAAATATTATTTATAATATAGAATATATAATTAATTATATTATAATAATATAAATTAATAATATAAATTATATATATATAATTATAATTTACTTATATATACTTATAATATGTAATCTTTGTATGGCATGCAAATGCCCATTACACTATTACTTTAGTACCTTAATATATATATATAAACTACTATATATTATATCTAAGAAGGCAACATATCAACACTTAGAGATATATAATATTAATATATTAAAAATATAATATATAATATAATATTAATATATAATAAATATATATAATATATATAATTATATATTATATATATATAATATAATATATATTAATTATATATATATTATATATAATATATATATAATATATATTAATAATAGTATATAATAAAATAATAATATATATATATTTATATTAAGATTAATATGTCTATGTTACTTTTCGAAATCTATAGATTATATATTTAATATATTGCATTTTATATATATAAATATTATATATATAATATATATCAATTAATATAATATTTAATATAAATAATATATATTTATATTTAATATAAATCTATTAATTTTCTATATATTTATACTTTTATACTTAGACTATTACTGCATTGGTTATATTTGTAGGTTATTTAAATATTATATATATATAATATTATATATATATAATACTTAAAATATAGGTAATCAAAATTATTCATAGAAAGTAAACGTCATTGGGGCATATTTATAAAGTTCTTAATAATACAATACTTTTAGAAAAGAATAAGTGTACTTATATTAACTAATATAATTGTTAATTATATGTGTGCATATAATATTTTAAAAATTTAATCACAAATAATATTTAATAATAATTAAATAATAATAATTAATAATCTTCACATTAAGTCCTTAATGAAAACTTGGTTGCAAATTAAATTCCTTTTAAAATTTACTGACGGTAACATAATAATAATAATAATATTAGAATAATAATAGTAATCAATATACCATTCTTGCGACAGGCTGGCAACAACGGCCCTTTAACTTTTCTTGCTTGTATTTTTACCTCCCCTCGCACACTGGACCAGCGTTGGAAGATACAGAATTATTCGTATGTCTAAAAACTCATATAACTTTTGGACACTTCTGGAGAGAACGGTTTACGATAGATTCCAGAGTGGAGAAAGAATTGCCAGGCGCGAGTGAAGTTGACCTACATGAGTGATAACTCAAGACTATCAATCGATAACCATTGAGTTCTCCATCGCAAAATAGTTTTATCTTCATAGTTCTCCATAATATAGCTAATAGAGTTTTCCGGGAGTCAATAATGGAAAAGAAGTATGCTGATTCATTACTGATAGGCCAAACCACTTAATACCTGGTGAAGTAAATTAAAAATATATTATTATACTTAATATATATATATATTATATTAATATATATAATATATATTATTTATATTATATAACTAATAATAATATATATATATAAATATATATTACTATATATATATAATATTATAATAATATATATATATAATATATAATATATAATATTAATTAAAATATTAATATACTATCATATATAAACAGAGCATAAATATGGATAAAATTATATATATATATCTGAAATATTTTAAATTTAATAATATAAAATTAGTAAACATAACATTTGAGGTGAGGTTTCGTAGTTATTCTTATAAAAGTTTTTATATAATAAATTATATAGTTTTATATAATATAATAAAAAATGATTTATATTATAAATTAAAATATATATATTTACTAATTAATATATATATCAATAATTATTGTCTAAATATTAATTATATAATAAATATTTAATATTAATATATATTATATAATAATAATATATATAATATATAATTATAATATTATAATAGGATAGTAGATTATTTAAGCAGTTTTATTATTTATAAAATACTATAAAATGATAAAATGAGTTATAAATATGTAAATTGTTGTATAAAAAATAATAATACTATATAGCTAATAGTAAACTATTGTATGGTATAACATGTACTATTATTATATTTATAGTTATTAATTAGTAATAAATAATATCCTATTTATTATACTTATAATATTATAGCTATAAATATTATTATATTTATTTAATCTATACCAATATAAACTTATTTTATATATATAAATATAATATATAATATATATATATAAACATACAAAAAGTAATATAAATTATTAAAATAAATATAAATATATACTAGTAATTATTGAAATACCGGAAAAATATAAAATAATCTTATACAATTAATTATAATTATATAAAGTATATATTAATTAATTCTATATAAATATTTATATAAATATAAAATATATAACTTTATAAATATACATTTAATATAATATAATTAATAATTAATGTAAATTAATATTAAATATATTAAAATGCTACTATAATATATATATAATATCAATATAATATTTTATACATAATGTATAACTATATTATATAATGAATATATATATATTAATATATAATATATCTATTTCGGAAGATTATTAGTTATTATATGATTAATATATATATATAAATATATATCTAACATAGCTAAAATTAACTTATAATATATGTGTTTGGGTTTCATAACGATATAAAGAACACTATGGCAAAATATTAGTATAATTATTTGTATTATCTAATTATCTCCAACTAACTACTATAATAAGTCTTATTATATTATATATATATTATATACTAACTATATATAATTATAATATATATATATATATAAAATGAGTTAATTATATACTATTTTATATCAGACAGATTATATATGAAAGCCAAAGGGTTCTATGGAGCCAATACCATTCTTTCATCATATGAAGTGTACTATACATCCAGCAGATTGGCGAACGTCTTGATAACAGGATAAGATATGGATATCAAGCCAGGTATTTTGAATTACTTTCACCTCATTCCATTTTTGATTTTTCAGATTCATCTAAGTCATATTCAAGTAAATAATTGTTAGTCAATATCTCTACAATAAATATCCTGCAACATACCGTCAAGGCAAAGCGCGGATGCGGATGCGGATGCGGATGCGGAATCTTTAATAATGCGGATGCTCCGCGGATGCTCCGCGGATGCCGGATCTTTAATATGTGCAGAAAAATGCTTCCCGCGGATGCGAAATGTTACTCTGCCATCACTAATATATATATATATATATATAATTATTATATATATACATATATATATATATTTATATATATTATATATAGCAAATAATTATATTAATAATATGTAATAATATAATAAATATATATATTATTATATTAATATATATAAATACACGTAAGTATATATATATAAGCCGATAATAGAGCCTTTAATCCCTCGCGTATATAATTATATATTATAACTTATTATTATATATATTATAATATAATTAGTAATATAATTATAATATAATATATTTATCACTTATATAATATATATATTAACATATATATCATTATATATTTTATATATCTATTATATATATACATATATATATATATATCATATATTATTATATATATAGTATATAATTATGACCATCACTAATATATTATATATATTATATATAATTATATAATATATATATTATATATATATAATAATATTTTTACAGTTTCACCACCACTCCTTGGCAGAGCCCTTCAGAGGGTGTTTCACGCCTCAAACGTCAACAACTAACGCAAATAACGCAGATGACACAGACGCAGGCTTTGAAGTGGGGGAGATTAAATTCAGTAGGATAAACACGGAAGAGAAAGAAGAATTCCCGACACAGATGTGGCAATGGAAAGAAGGAAGCACCTGCAGCCAACTAGCACTGGAGTTAAGACTACATCACAGCAAAACTCAAGTGCAGATACTAGCACCCCTAAGTTCTACGGGGCGACGCAAAAGGTGAGGTACGAGTATGATAACTTCCCTCGAGCAAACCTCCGCTGCGTGTTACTATAACAAAAAGAGATAAGTCACCAACCATCGCGCGCAAAAGATAGAGGTCAATACTGGAAACTTATATATGACACAGACTTTTCATACAAGTCCTTATTGGCCCTTTATGAACTTGACCCTGTTCAAACTAGCCCACAGGAGAAACCATAGTACCGACCAGATATGAGACCAGTGCGGAGTTGTTCAGTAACAGCTGAAACCGCAATACAAGGCGAAATCGTAGGCCCCCTATGTATATACGCTGGATGTTAATTTGAGGAAGAGAAGATATATGAGGAAGTCTCTCAGCCCAGTCCCTAACAGAACTCCCAGTTTCTTTGAGGCCGCCTAGCAACCGTTGTGATGTGAGGTTTCCAGAACATTTTTTTGTTTATGTTAAGGCCAAATGGGTATGTTAACACTTGTCGACTTATGGTATAAAGAGCAGACAATAGAACCGAGTAGACGCTAAAAAGAGAATACTGAAAGTTGGAAAAATGTGGTTTTGTCGATGGAGAGTTGGAGAAATGTATTTTGATAGAGAGGTTGATAGGAGCATGTGTTAAGAGACAAGGAATTTTTGTCAGCAAGGCTTCACAGTTAAGCACTCCCGACTCCTAACAGCCCCAATCTCTGCTGGAGAAAATTGTCAACTCAGTATAGGAGACTCTGGTCTTATAAATTTTACAGACTCAGGATATGTAGAAATATAAAAAAAAGAAGCAAGACTCGAAGATCTTTTTCTGACGCGAATTTAAAAGCGTAGAGGTTTACAGACAGGGTATATTCTGGTATGAGTTATTGAACATGAGATAAGAATTATTATACATTGGTTTGACGAAGACAATTTCAATCTTGTCATTTATTCGAAATAAAATTGCATAGAAAACTATGATAACTATATGGCATAGTAGAAGTAAGATAATTAATGAAAAAGATAGTGTACTATAAAGTGTATGATAATGAAGTATTCATATTAGCAACTGTGTAAGTGACTCAAGCCAAATGTCCGAACAATACATAAACCGAAACTATTTTATGTTTTTTTAAATTAAAAAATTGTTGATTGGTATACAGTTGTAAGTAAAGAGTTCGCTCACTATCAACAGCATCAGCGCGCGAAAGAAGATATATTTGGACGATTTGGAAAGAAAACTAGATATCAATAGAGGAGGGCAAGAGAAAGGAGGAGAACAGCAAATAAGGAGTGGAGACGTTGCGGAGGAGAGTGGACAGGCGATGAGTAATAGAACTGTTTTATTCTAGATAATCTGTGCTGTTTGCGAGTATAATGCTTGCATGGATATGTCAAGTGCGGTCTTACCAACCAAGTCTCTCCTTGGATCCGTGGATACCCAAAAGAGTCTGAAATAACCATAATAATAAGATATCAAGAAAAAGTAATGATATACGAGGTATCACAGTTAGAACATTCTCTTTTGCATTCTGTCGTATAATATAGACTGGCTCAATCAATTAAAGGAAAATCGGAAAATATGTTAAGTTAATGAGATATTCTCTAGTAACTATATTCCCATAATTTAGAGAATTAAGAATATGTGAGATGAAGATGAGATATACAAAATAAAGATATCTTAAGATAGTATATACAATAATTATTATGTGAAATGTATAAGCATCATAAAATTAGCGAGCGAAGTCACAGTAATATAAGCGGCTTTCCTACCTGGTCTTTGGTTAGGGGAATGTACCGGCTCCTTAGGATACAGTGCATCCAAGTTGAGGAGATTTTCTCACACACTGTGAGCGCGGAAAGTCTTATGAGTTAGATGATAATTGTCTTGAGATCGTGATCGTAAGCCTTATCACGAGTCACAAATACCTTATGATTTTGACAGGACCCAGAGTATTGCAAGAATACAGAGGCGCTAAAAAATAATGCTTTGCGAACTACGGATAGACTATATATCACTTTTCTGCGCTTCTGTCCATAAATAGACAAATCTGGGGGAGGAATGCCAATTACCGCAGAAACTCGACCGAGCTAACATATAGCAAACATCCGAGATTTATCACAATATGGCCCATGCACTAACTCCAGAATCTAAAAAAATAATAAATAAAATTTAGATAAATCTACTAACGGCACAATAGTGCTCGATATTAGTCGACTTTATTTTCTCTATATCGAGTGGAGAAAAGAACGGACGAGTTTTGCGCACCGGATAAAGGCCACGAGATATGGTGTCCATGGCTGTGACATATATAAGATTAAAATATATGAGGATCAGCCCATGCGGCCGTGCATTATAGGCCGATTAGAGTTGGTGCGTTGTCCACTATTATAATCATACTGTTTAAGAGAATTATAGAATGGCACTACATGAAAAACCCTTATTCAGAGGATGATTACTATAAGATGGGAGAGGTATATAAGGGACAGAAATATATTATGCTATAGAGATGTTTGCTGAGATTGGAGATGTATAATTGGCAAGTATGATGAGATAGGGACCAATAACAGGAGTAGTGGGGATCTCGAGAATAGCGAAAGGAGATAGACGAAATGAAAGTATACCACAAGAGGGAGACGATTGGAGGAGTGAGAGGCACTAGTGCAGTAGGTGTCAGATCGTATAAGGCGACACGTCATCGCTCTCTATATGCGTCACTCTGTAGAGACAGTAGTTATAGCACAAGGCCCCACTCACCGGCAAGATCAGCCAATTTCTATGCTGGTAAATTGTAAAGATTAATAATAACCAATATAAGAGTGATACCTGACCCAGAATACGAAAGTTAAATTTTTTCATCTATTTCTTCCTGTTTTATTAATTGTTTTTTTAATTCTCTATTCTTCTTGAGAACGACACATCAAGCAGACACAACACATTCGAAACCATTGGGTTATGAGGGAAGAGAAAAGCTTTAGCACAAGGAGAGGGCAAAACGCCCCCTTATCTTCCCATAGGAGGGGTTAAACCACCAGATCACAAAACTATCAGACTAAACGCAAATATCACGCAGGAGCTTCCGCAGCCACACGAATCCTTCACTGCGGGGCGTGTAAAGATGGAGGAAGTAACGAGAGTCTATCACTATCCAGAAGGAAAGAACCACAAAGAGAGATCTCAGGGTAACAGTAATTCCACCAGATCATGATAGAGGTGTGCAGGCGAGTAAAAGAAGCACGAGAGAGCCACACAGCCGAAACTACCAAGCTACCGACCGCTTGCATACAAAAACGAAGCCAACAAAAACTCGAGCGCTTCCAAGGGTTGAGAGATGGACGACGCCTTCACGTGAATGAAACTATTTAAACGTTAGAGATACTCAGAGGTCTGAGTAAAAGAATGTTGAGCAATCGACGGAGTGCGCGAGAGTGCTCTGTCTACCTTTCTGGACTGAATTGCCACCGAGAGTGAACTAGGGTAGTCGATAATAAGAGTAGAGGTCAGAGATAAATGCGATCGTTCCAGAGCGAAATTGCATTGGACGAATCCCGGAATGGCGTCCGCGAGAGAGTATATGTAGGGTCAGCGAATCTATGATAAATAACGATCAGTTTAGTACTCCAGAATAGCGTTCCTTTTGTATGAAATGCTCATATTTGAGACTCGACCCCCTGCAGGCCCTCGCCGATGCAAGCCGAGGCCGTGAAACACTAAGGAAGCCCCCCACGCAATGAAAAGAAGGAGTCACCGTACTCACACACTATACAAGCGACGTTGAAGTGATGTCACCCATTGTATGAGAAAATACCTCGGCACTGAAACTATGAGTAGGAGACACTCCAAGAAAAATAGAGGTACTCGAGACAGAAAAGTAAACACTCCTACACAGGATACAACAGAGTAAGATCTATTCATATAGCAGGACCTGGAAAATCGTTTCTGTTAGGAGAACAGTAGCACGAACACAAGATTTTGTAGTAGGCGCATTAGAGCGAAAAGAAAGCACTCTGATAGTCGACTCCATGCAACGGAGTCGCAGATACGAGTATATTCAATTGATTCTATCTGAGAGCTGTTAGTATGAGCCAGAGGAGTGTTTATTGTTACATTCAGAGTCGGAACAGCGACAAGAACATCCACCGCAGATAGACAGGAGAGAGCTGATGAAAGAAGAAATAGAAAAGTAATGAGGATAAGAGTGTCTATAGGAGAATGGTGAGATAAATTATTGCAGAAGAAGTTGAGATTGGTGTAGATAGAGAATACCATTGTGAGTACTCAGTCACGGAACAAAAGGTTAGACGGTATAACACGTTTACGACCCGGGAATATGTGTTAAATTCCAGATCAGCACGCGGAGAATTGAGCAATAGGAATAGAAATGATAGGTAAGGCGCACGACGGGGATCATGTCTGAGAAGGGTATATAAAAAGAGGGGTACGATAGCCAACAGACGCTTTGAGCAAAAATGTATCGTTTGAAGACATACGGGACCGAAGTCACATCACGCAGTCAACTGACACATGGACCTAGACGAATCTTATAAGATGTGAGCAAGTTTGAGAAGACAAACATACAATACCAACGAGAAAAAGAATAGAGAATAAAAGTGAGAAGATAAACAGTTATAACCATATATTGAACACCACTCAATTTGAAACAGAAAATGGAATAGACAGCTCGCCCCATTCTACACATAAACAGCACGAAAACATAAATTGGAATTGAAAGCGAACTTTATTGAGAAACCAGAAAAACTAGGACGATGAGAGCTAAGGCATATATAGACGAAGGAGGAAACGTCCAAGATGAGTAAGGGGAAGGCTAATGAGAGAGAGTTAAGAGAGACTTTAGCACGTGGCGCCATATCAGCACGATCCAACACTAATGCTTAATGCAAGTGAACACGGATGACAAAAAAAAAAAGTCTCACAATTCCTCTGCATACATAAGAATTCACTATTATATTTAAAGCGGAAAAACCAATATAAAAAATACGAATATTCAATACCGAAAGAAGATGTAATGATTGTCATAGCTCAGTCAGAACCCTTCTGAAACCACACACTAACCAGGAAAGCACAGACTTACTAGAGACAGACTAATAGGTTTACAGAGAGAGAACGAGAGAGGAAATAAGAAAGATTTACAAGAGACCAGGACTTCTAACTAAACCTAAGAAGTGCGATTATAGTGACAGCCACGAGGTTCTCAAAGAGCACTCTTACAGATAAGAGCTATCTAACACATGAGTGAGAGGCTCTAATAAAGGTTGTCATAGATATACTAGAAAATAGGAATCAGAGACGGACGGAGTCTAACTTTATATTTCCTTTCCATATATGGATTGGTCCAATTCCGGAATATAGGTTGGGTAACCCATTAGAAGGTTGCAGGAGCAAACACAAAACTAACAGGGGATCATATTAAGGAAAACACGAATATATCATCTAAAATGGGAAAGATAACTAAAAGAGAGAACACTATACACTAATCAGAGAAATCACCCACATAGATTGAATAATAGAGGGGAGGATGGCCAGCTCGAGAGTAAGCACACTTCCACTATCAAACTCGAGAGGGGTAGAAATGCATCCTGAGGGCCCACACTACGCTACTTCCTAAACGTATTCATATTATATTAAGATATATACTCATAGGTAATCACATGCAGCATACGATACAAATGTATAATCACAAGGTTACAAAGACATAGGAACACCTGAGATAATGAGATGAGGAGTAGGGGAAGGAGTGTCGGAATCGTCCAGGAATTAATTATATGAGTTATATAATGATGAGAAATAATAGGAGTCAGTAGAAAGAAAGATGTACCTTTATTCAGTATGAGAGTTAGCAACAGAGCCATCAGATCGAATAAGAGGAGGAAATTGATAGATTTTTATCTAGAAGTTTGTTAGAGGAATGGGTAGTTATAATGGGCTAAACGAGCCCAGATACCAGGATTTTATCACCCTCACCACATTAAGTAAAACAGGATAGAGGTTACAGCGAACTGGCCTGCCTGGCGATGGTTCGGGCCAGAACTATTTCTGAATTGGTATATGGGAATATGTCACCGTACGATTTTATGACCACACTACGATAATACTTTCACTGAAATCGAGGATAAAACTCAACATAAGCAGGAATATGATAAAACGGATACTCATAGAAGAGACATGAAAATTAGCGAGATGTAGATTAATGGCAGAATTAAGATATTCTTACCTTTGGTTCCACAAAACGAGGAAAGGTCCGAAGTCGGCTGCTTAGATAGCCCTTACAAATGCTGCCTATATAAGTAAAAGGGCCAACGAACGAGAACGGCACTTCGAAAATTAAAGATAACGCTACATAAAGATTAGTCCCGATAGGCATTAGGAATGGACCAGTTCAGCGTTTCTGCGCAATCAAGTTAAATTCTACCTTGAATTCAACGATTACAGCTCCCACCTTAGTGGCGAGAAGAGACACGAAGTCACAGTCAATCACACGTGACAAGCAGTTACACATCTTACTCAAGACATCACATATTTGATTATGAAAATGACGTAGAGCGACGCAAGGACAAAAACATCCAACAGTCTCACACAAGCTCCGATCGAAATGCCGAAGTGTAAAATAACGAGCAAGTGCAATGGCTACAAGAGAGCTATTGAGTGGGAGCATGTAGAAAAACCATTATCAAATGAAGTTGGTAGTAAGACGTATATAAGGTTGTGTGAGAGAAAAAGTAATGAATAGAACCAATAATGAGAACACTAGGAAGGAACAGAGGAGAATAGATCCGTAGGTTCATGGTTAGGAGAAAGGGCTGGAGTAGTTCGAGATACTACATATGGGTCCAAACTTAGCATATATGTCGGTCGTTCTAAAAAGGATTCGGATTAGGGGATTTACTATACACGACACATGTAGTGTTAGATGTATCTGTAAGCATATTAGGTTGTTCTTAGCTATCGGATTCACGTTTCAAGATCTCAATAAGAGAATTGATTCCAGAGGCTCTCGAACTCTCCTAGCTCCACCAATATAATCGCCAAAAGAGAATAATGAAATGCACTAGCAGAGGCCAAAACTCTACTATCACCAGATAAAGCGAAGAGTGTACAACATTTAAAATTCTCCCAACAATAGGAAGAGATCTCACGTAAAGCACAGATGCAGTGTAAGTTGATAGGATGGAAAAGTATAAACACACGTGCAGTAGGCGGTAAGAATATAATTCTTTCTAGTGACAAAGACATGTGGAAAAAACCTATCACATGATACATGAGAGAAGTGTATCATTAAACTAGTCAAGAAGAATGACAAGACTATTGTCAGTTAGATAGAGAGGATAAGAAATTTTAAAGAGCCAACAAGAGGAACATCGAATATACCACCACAGGCTGTTAATAAGCACTCTGGAATCACGAAGATAACTGTTACTCACCGAGTGTCTCACACTCGCTAGTTACATATGACAGCTGGTCCAACACAGGCACGAACGGGCTCATTTTCACAGCAAACAGGATAATGATTATATGAAAAAGAGTAAATCAAGATCTCTCTCAGAGCAGAAAGGGCAAATAAAACAAATTATAAATGTTTCTCCAAAGCAACAACCTCTGACCTATTATGCAGGGAGTGATTCATATCTTATTACTCCAGTGCAAAAACTATGAGTCTCATAACGCAACTATGTAGAGCATAATACGTTTTTACGATGAGATGAGCTTGAGAGATTAGATGGTAGATAGAAGATGAGTTCTAGGAGGGAAGCTATGAATGTAAAGGTTAAGTTTCAGATGTTCTAACTGCACCGCGGATGTTGGTAAAGTTAATTAGAAGCCCACGTCGTATGCAAATGTTCGCCATCTTTGCACGAAACCAACAACGTCGCTGGTAACAACAATTTTATCTCTAAACAATACACATCAGTGGACTAACAACTCACACGAAACATACATACATAATTAATATATATATATAATATAATATATTAACACAGACACACACACACTTCCAAATATAAACACTAATATATATAACACAAATATAATAGATACAATAGACTAAAACAAAAGAAGAAATAGGGTAATAATAAAATTGAGAATAATATGAACTAAATCCCAACTAATATAAAAAAAGTAAAACAAAAATTTAAACTAAATAAAATATAAATATTACTAATATATATATTACACACTATAAAAAACAAAAATCACTTAAACTAACATAACTTCCTTGATACACTCTCTACGCTGATCCCGCGAATATAAAATATAATAATATGCAAAAATCCTAACGAAGCTAATAAAAACAACACAATAAAAATGACCCAAAGACTTAAACTGCGCGCTACGGAGCTTATAACAGATATTTAAGAATACATTATGAAGTATTCACATTAAAAACTAAAATATTGAAGGTTAACCTTACATTTATTATATATATAAACACATAATAACTAAAACACTTTGGTCTACATTCATCCTAAATTTATTAAACCTACACAAAAAAGAATAAAAAAAATTAAAAACTATAACTTGTCCTTTTTAAAACTACCAAACAATGTACCTATCTATATAATTTAAGTTTAAAAAATTTGGCTCTCTAAAAAATTTAAATCGTTGTAAAACTGTTGATATTTGGCTACTGTAGACTAATTGAGGTTTTGCTGAGACCACTGGCCTCCATAAGTGACATGTTGCCTATGTCAGATTCATAATTACAACTTAAAGTAGTTTAGACCATGAAGAGAAGCCTCTGTTAATAAACACTCACAGGCTAAATACACTTACTTTGAAATATCATTAAGAAATATTTCAATCTAAATTGAATAGTAATAACATACATTAAAATTTGTTAGCCATCTTTTCATAACAAATTAAAATTTATAACCAGCTTGATGGCGTAAATACATGGGGTTGTCGAAGCTATATATTATAACACAGGGCCCTCCACGTATAGTACAATTATTTTATTATTACTTTGAATAAAAAGAAATACAACCTATATAGGAGTATTATTAATATTTAATGGTAAATAAACTTATTATTCGCTAAGTTGCACTCAACAGATTAAAGCCTATCTAATAAGAAATATTCAAATTAAAGCAAGTCTTAAAGGATGAGCGACACTCTACGGGTCGGTGTGCATATCAATAACTCAATACGTGTACGTGAATACCGAGCTGCTATACTGTAAACATATATTCACGCTTAATTTCTGTTAATGACGCAACTATATTTGAGCGTAGACTATATTTGAAACTACTATTTTCTTGGTAAATTATACTAAAGTCTCACACTAATGACTTAATTTACAAAATTACACTCAAACAAAGAGAAGAGATTTATATGCACATGAGAGTAACTTATTTTAGATAAATGTAAATAAACTTTGTTGCATTTAAAAATACATTTAAATTATGATATAGTAAATAATTATTAAATATACCATCAAAAAAATACATTTAAATGTGCACGTTTATGCTTGGAGAGTACTAAAGATTAGATTGAGATTGAATCTAAAATAATAGACACATGATTTAGTGTAAATTTATCAGAGAGCAAAATGCAGTGTATCGGATTTCACTAAGATGATGTCCAAAGTAAACCGTAAAGAAAAAATTAAATTTAGTATCATATAGTGAAGGTGAATCAGCAAGTATATAGTGAGAGTAACATACGTATGTGACAAGAAGCTTTCATAGATATAATGAATAGGTATCCGATCTGGAGAAGATCAAGAGCTCTAGGTGAACATGTCTATTAATAGTGATTCTACATACAACATAAAGATACATATCAAACTGAAACGAGTACAGATATACCACTTAGGATTAAAGGGTCCATCAAATATAATGATCCACGATCTGATCTAATATCATGTAGAATTTTTATTAATATTGTGATGGATGTATGAGTATAAGATGGGATGAAGTGTAGCAGTAGAATCGATAAGAACTGCATGAAAATATGAGGAGGAGTGAGTAGATGAGAGATGATTTTAAGCATGAAACAGATTGATTGATTGAATGGCAGTGAGCTATAGAGTAGAATTAGATAGATCGGAAATATACTACAGATAATGAATTAGGATCTTGGAATAATAATAGATGGAGTTGAGAGTATAGTACTAATAATGATGTGTAATGTTATCACACCGATCAATAATGAGTCATAAATAGTATATCACTAGAAAACTAAGTAGATAAATAAGATAATCATATTGATATATAGATGTCATGATGATATTATATGTTATAGTAGAAATACACAGTTAATGATGAAAGGAGTATATAAAATATTTCAGACATACCCAGATACACTCATAAGTTGAACAATTAGATCATCACTAATATGGTATTAAATGTACATACATGATTGAGATTATTCAATAACAAAATCAAAGATCTCAGATATATTATTAGAGAGTAGCTATTCTAAACACATCAACAAGTTAAATCTAATTACACTTGATGTCGAGAGAGATGAAAATTTAGTATATTAATATAGAAGTTTTTGGGTGTGTCTCTTTAAGTAGGAAGTATGACTTAATTAAAAATTCTTAGTAGTTCTAGATTCTGTGTGAGTTACCGTTTAGCTGTATTTATTATTTTTTATTCTTTCAATTCTTTTAGGTGTGAGTTATCGATGATTCTATTTGTGAATAAGATTATATTATATGAGTGATATATATATTCAGGTTAGTATTAAGTGGTATGTTAAGTAGTGTTTATTGGTTGATTGGGTGTATGAGAGGTTGTGTGTGGTTATTTTTATGTTAGATGGTATACTCCATATAGGTTATATATAGGTATAGGATAGTTATGTTATATGTAGTATTATGTGATTGAGTAGTATATATTAGTATATATATAATTAATTTTTATAATAGTATGTATATATTAGTAATATTAGATTTTATTTGTAGTTGAGTGTGTTATATATTGATGGATATTAGGTATATAAAGTTAATTATCTTATATGCAATTTACTCATATACTATTATGTTCTTTGGAGTAGATTATTTTAACATACTAGATGCGTTTACGATGTGATAGGAAGTGATGGTAGTAGCGGTATCCACCATGGGTAGTTAATGTAGTATATATAGATAATATAGTTATATTATTATTAGTATTTTAGGTTGTATAGTTAGTTATAACTATAGAGAACCTATAAAATAAAGAATAGGTAATGAAGCGCACTATGATGAGGCTGATGATGTTGAGTTTCTTTGCAGAGTTTCGAAGCTAGGTTGTACGGAGACGCAATTCATGGGTCAACATTGCTCAGTTTTCTTTGCAAATCCCATTCGAAGACGACACCGTCATGGCTTTTCAATAAGTTGTTGTACTACGTTCTGGGTGATTTGGGGTATTGTTGTTTCGACGAGTTGGTAACATCTGTAAGAGAAGATAAAAAAACTATAGCGTGCTCAGAGACGAGTTAGCCATGGTACCAAAAACCAGCACCTCCAAATACTTTGTATAAAGTAGCTCTCTTAACTGTTTTTATAGTTATTCGATTTAGCAATGAAAAGGACCTCTCAGTTCTCTGAATGATTATCTCATGTGAAATGATGATTCTCACAAAAATTTCTCACATTACTCTGTTGGATTTGCTGTCAAAACTCTCGATATGGACATCAACTTGTCGAGTGTATGTAATTCTTAATGTATTTAACTACATTGTGAGACTTTTCGGGTGAATCGTTTCGTCAAATCTAATAAACATGTGGTGCGAGCGATCGTTATACATCTCTCTGTACTGTGATAGATGTGTTTCAAGTTACGGGTCTGCCATATGCTTATTATTGACAAGCTATTAAGCGTAGCGAGGAATCTGTAATTAATTGACATAATCTAGTCCACTCTAATTAACATAGTATTGATTAACTTGCTTTACTCTCGTTGGTTATATGATATCAAAGACATTACGGCATTCATTTACGTAAGTTTATCATATCTAAATGTGAGTAGATTTAAAGAACGGGAGACAGTTCGTGCTAAATGTTTTTTTGATAGTCGAATGATGTCTAATTTACAAATAGCATATTTGTCCGAGAAGTCGAATTGCTCGCACGAAAATCATTGTGTAACTAAAGTGTGAGTCTGAGCTGTGTTACTCATCCATTCTATCACTATCCACACACTAAGAAAGATTTCCGTTTTCTTTGCGGCTGATTCTTCTGATGTCGCGCATTCTAATATATTGTAAGACTGGTCGTTAACACTACAACATTCTCGATTATTTATGAATATTGGTCCAATCTAAAGATACACATATTGCACTTGACTCTATCAGGTGCTATTATTTATGACCATTGCGATCTGGTTATATTCATTATCGTATACCTCTCTGTGTATCTCGAAGCGTTCTATATCATTTCGTCAAACTCACATGAATTTAAAACAGCCATCTATACAAATATAGCTCATCAAAACCTTTAAGAAACCGTGCTTTATAATTCTGTTGATGTCGACATTTCTTTCTCTATCGTTAGTAATTTATTTATTAAATAAGTAAATAAACCTTATAGTTAACTGTTTTTATAAATCACGGAAAAAGAAGACCTAGTAAACCTTTGAACGCAAATACTTGCTCAAAACAACCCTCCTTGCCTTGGATTTTGTGTCCGATATCACAATGGCTGAATGGAAGAATGCCTTTAGATAAAGTCTGTTATTTTAAGGTTTGGTTATACTCTATTTAATGCACTAATAGACATGCCATCTATAACCCTCTTTATATCTTATAAGAATTAGTTTGCATGAAGGGATCAAAACAGCATCTTCACAATATCGAGAGAGTTCACAATTCTAGATTAACCATATAAATGTGACATGATAGTGGAGTAAGTAAAAAGTTAGTTATAAATCACTTAACCATTTGTATCACATGTTTAGTAAGATATAGTAATTTAGTTGAATTACAATATCCATGTTATTTTTGAGTTCCATCTTAATATCACGAAATTTAAGATAGTTAGTTGCTAAAATGCAATTTTCAAAATAATTATTTTTTTCGTACACTAACAGTAGTTGAAATTTATATTTATATTGATATATCACATAACATATATATAAAATAAATCACTTATCGATACTAACTTATATGAGGGATTCGTAACACAGTAGACTATACTGAGTGGAGAGGAGCACGAGAGAGGTGGATTTAACTTCTACAGTATCACCGTCTACTAAAACTATTATTAGAACTGAGCCTATCTAAGAGAGGGATATAATACTTGTATTGATTAAGTCGGACAAATGATAATTATTTGATTTACATTAATACCTTTTATTTTATTTTCGCAATATTCTTTTGTCATGACTTTAACATTTCTATATATAATTAGTATTATAAATAATATATATATTTATATATTAAAAATATGTAGTGTATGATTTTTGGTATTACAGTTTTTTTAATATATAACTTAAAGCGTATTAATATATATAATTAAAATTAATAGTATATATAATATTTTATATAGATTATAAGTATATATTATTGAAATATTAATAGTATATATAAATAAATAATATATATTAATATATAATATATATATATATATAATACATATATAAATTATATATATATGTGTAAATATATTTACAATTGCAATGTATACACTACGAAAGTTATTAGTTAATATAATAGTAAAGAATAATGCGTGAAATTTAAAATATTAATAAAGATTATAAGTAAAGTAATAAGTTATCCCTGCAATTTAACATAACTTATATCACCACTATTATTTTCTGAAATTAGTTCTATACACCCCAAAATTAAATAATTAAGTAACTTCCTTTACGTGCCTTTATTGTATTAGAAATTTTATCATACATAATAAAAAAAATTAATTTAATTATACATTTGTAATATATTATTATTTTATTAGATTCTCCAAATTATTATATTATTATTAATTTATTATTATATCATTTTTTTTATTTATTTTATAATATAATTAGTATATGATTATAATTAACAATAGAGGTATATATAATAAATATTAAATGTAAATAATTAAATGCATGATATAATGTTAGAAGTAATTAAATCAATAAGTGGCTTTACGATGTCAATTACTTTTTATTTTTAATTGGACAATGGAGAAAGTAATTATCAAATTGTTAGAAAACCATAAATAAAGTAATAGTCATCTTGATTAGTGATGGATTATAGTATGATGAGAATTAATGTATGAATAAATTAATAATTAATATAAATAATAATATATAAATATTTTCTTCTTGAATGATCCGAATAAATTATATGTAAAAATATATTTAATATCGTGATTTCTTCTTAATGGAGAGTATTTTTGTTTAGCAAAAAGTGTATTGATCATATTTACTATATTGTTATGCGATTCATCACTACAAATTATTGACGAGAGTCACCAGATAATACCGGCATACATCTAAGATTGAGGTCATTCCAGATGTGATTATTTATATTTAATATTATGGTCCACCTTATTGTAATATTTTGTATTTTTGTTAATAAAATAAAAGATGCGTATCCTATTTAAAAAACCCTTAAAAACTGATAAATAGAGAAGCTTTCATTAACAATTAAACTCCTTTTCAAGTCTGAATTTTAACTTTTATCACAAAGAACATAAAGTCTTTTGGGAAACATGAATAACTTTTTTAATCTGGTATGCTTATTAATAACTGGACCGGAATGATAAAATTTCATAATTCTTTTGTATGAGTCTATCTTGCACCTCCAGACCTTCACACACAACACACACTATATAGTATATGTATAATATAGTATGTGTTGGTGTATATATATTTAAATAGGGTATTGTGTGTGTATGTTGTTTGTTTGGTGTTATATATTAAGGGTTATAAATAATATATATATATGTATATATATATATAGATAATTATATAGTTAATATAATATATATATATATATATATAATATATAGTATGACTAATTGTCTAAATATAAATTAATTAAGTAATAAATATAGAGAATTAGAAAAATTCTAAATATAAGATTATTATAAATGTTCTTGTATATATACATATTATTTGGATATAATATATAGAGATATATTATTATTATATATATTAGTGTAAATAGTAATATTAATATTACAATAATATATATAATATAATAAATATTATATGAATTACTTATATATAAAGTATTTGAATGATTTCAAGTGATTATTTTACATTTCATTTATATATATATTATTATAATATATATATATGTAGTAGTTATTTAAGCAATTAGTTTCAATACCACTATATTTATAATTTGATACTAAATGATATTTGGTTGTGTTGGTAAGTATAGTTGTTGTATATTAAGTTAATAATAAGTTAAGTGGATGTGTTAATAGTATATAATATTATATATATATATAGAGTAATATATATATAATATATGATTGCCTATAGGTATAATGTTATATAATATTTATATATATATCTTTAATATAATATATATAATATAATTATTAAATATATATATATATATTATTATATAATATTATATACATGATGCTGATCGATTATATTTTATTTAGTGATATATATATATAGTATTTATTAAAATATAGTAATATATAATATAATTAAAAGTACCATCTTAATATGCTACTAGTTCCCTGAATATTAGTATAATATTAGATAAAGAGTATTAATTTTCTTTAAATAAATATTGGAGTGTATAGTTACCTACCATCACTTAGTACTTGCAAATTTAAGCTAAAAAGAGGATATTAATAGAAAATATAAGCACATTTGCCAACTATTTATCATTATTTTTATTATTTTATTTATACTTAGAGTTCAAACATAGCTCATCAACTGATAATAGAAGAATATGAATAGACCTTAACAGATGCATGATTATATATAACCTATATATATTATTATTATTTTTATAGTTATAAATATATATATAGTTCATATAGTTATCAGAATATATTTGTAAGGTATGTTGGTATGACTAATATTATATTAATGATAGTTTTGGATGGTATTGTGGTGTATGTTATAGGTCGATATGACATAGGCATCGTAGTACTAGTGAGTAGAGATGTATAAGGTGTTGGTATTGTTAATAATAATATATAATATTATATATATATATATTATATTATTAAATATATAGTATGATTAATTAGTTATATATATAGTATAGTATTAATAGTTATAATATATAGTATTATATATATATATTATATATATAAATATTTAACTAGGATTAATGTGGTTCTTTGATATACTAAGCTTATAATTTAGTAATAATAAAATTATGAAATTATCAATGATATATCAGGATGCATTATATCATAGAGGTCAAAAACAATAATGTTGTCTTGGAAACAAGATAATATATTATCTAATTAGTAATTAAATGAAAAGTTGTTATTATTATTAATAATAAGGATACCAAATATGTTATATATTATATATTATATTATATATATATTATATTATATATATTATAAGTTTAATTATAAATCGACATATATATAACATATATATCAAAACTTACATGTTATATAATAATTAATATATATATATATATATATATATTAATATATAATTATAAATATATATGTTATAAATAGTATTAATATATATATATATTATATATATATTATATTAATATATATATAATATATTAATATATGTGTTGTGTGTGTTGTGTGAGTTAGTGTGGTGTGAAGTGCTAGAGGTGACGTAAGAATTAGTGGTAGAACATACTTTCATAAAGAAGTTTATTTAAAGTAAATTAGATAAATATGTAATTTAGATAATAAAATATAAGTGAGATGAAGGAAATTATAATAAAAATATTTCAAATATAAATATTCCATTATAATAAAAAAACAAATGATTATTTTGTCATACATTTTCATAATGCAATGTTATATTTCTATTTCAACTTTTTATATCTGATTTAAACTTCTGGTTTGTCAGCGACAAGTTTTATGAGCTTGGTCTCTCCATACTTGGTTACATTCTTTTGTTGATTAAAAGCTGTAATGATTGATTACATACAATCGGTTGAGCCATATGTAATAAATAATATAAGTTTGAAACCACCAGTTTTAAATAATTAACATCAAAACCTTTATGAGTAATCACCTATAAATATTTTTAAATAAAGAAAAACGAATTAGAGATAGAATTAATATTAAAATGTCTAACTAATATATATATATTAATAATATATATATATATATATATATAATAGTTATAATATATTTATTATTAGTATATTATATATTATTAATATATTAATATATATATATTATATTAATATTATTATATAATATATTAATATATATATATACATTAATAATATATAATATAATATTATATATATATTAATATATATTATATATATTATATAATAATATTATATAATAAATATATAGATAAGCTCGAAACACCTTTAGCAAAACGTAATATAATAAAAAACGTGAGTGTTTAATAATAAAGAGTAAAAAAAAGGATTTGTTTATTTTATATAAAATATTTTTCTTCATTTTTATATTAATCATCTTTGCCATTCGATTTCTTTAAAAAGCACCACCATTAATAATAAGCTTTGAGATATTTACGTTATTACCCTATACATATTGAACTATGAGTTGGACTAAAAGTGATATTATTATTGACCAT
>JABUQX010081394.1:0-5000 GCA_015478945.1 Trachelipus rathkii
CAAAAAAGAGAGAGATAAGGTGTGTTATTGTTTGTTGTCATTGTACATTATATTTTCTTAGTTACTGGTAATACAGCTCATGTAGCTTTTATGGAATAGTATGAAACAATGTTACGATTAGCATTATTCGTTGGTTAGTATATACTAAATAGGACACTTATAATTTTGGCACTCAGTAGTCTTATAATGCGCGAAGATGTGGGTGGGACTCGATAGTGTAGAACTGAATTCTGATTAGAATCGACCAGATATTCAATGAAGGTTCATTAACCGGGATAGGTAGGGAAGGGGCGGGGAAGGGGATCGCGGGGTTTGATAATGTACACACTCCCACGTTTACATGGCTTTCGAACCAGCCTGCATTCTTAAATTGTGCCGGTAAACTCATTCACCGCTTTACTATGTATTTTTGAGGTTCAAAGAACTTATTTTTTATGTTATGTTTGAAAAAAACTTTGTTATGTTTATAATGTTATGTTTGGTTAACACTTGTTATGTTTGCAATTATTGCTGGTGATTATGATATTTAGGTAAAGTTATAATAAATTTTTGTAAATATTACTATGATAATGTTAATGTAAAAAACTCTGTTACGTTAGCATATAGTCGGTTGGGTGCTGGTATGATGATCGAAAACAAGTTATGATAGCACTTTTTGCTAAATGTTCTGTCTTTGTAAAAATTAATGTTAATTTTTAGATATCTTGACTAAAAGTAAAGAATAGGTTACGTTTTGCAAGCAATGTTGGTTACTTTACTGGTGTTAAATGTCGGAACTTTGTTAATGTTAATAAGTTTATTCGTGTGGTAACGTTGCGTTAGGTTTGTCGATTGGTACATTATTTCTGTAGGTTCAATGTACGCTGATGTTAGCTTTATTGAGTGGAAACTTTATTACGTTTAGGTATATTCGTTGATCAGTATGGTAATTGGACAAGGTTGTTGATACATTTTTGCTAAATGTAAGTGTGTCGTGCTCTAACATATTAACGTTAATATGTTAGGAGATAGGCTTGAAAAAGTAAGAATAGGTTTACGTTTTGCAAGCACTGTTAGTTACGTTACCTGTGTTAAGGGTGTGGAGGTGGGCTCTTGGTTAATGTTAACAGTTTTTCGTGTGTAAGTGTGTTAAAGTTGTTCTTTGACATTAGTTCTTAAGTTCATGTACGGAGATATATAATTGAGCATACACACTTTACTCTACCGACTACACTAAAGCGTTTCTTTGATGCTCTGTGAAGATATTAGCGGGGGACAAGTTATGTTGATTTTTTGTTAAATAACCCCATGGGAATGATATCATTAGATTAACACATTGTTACTGTTAGAGACATGCTTGACAAATTGTGAATAAGTTCGTTTTGTATGCCATGTCAGTTACTTTACTGTTGTTAAATGGGGAAAAACTTGTTAACGTTAACAGTTTACTCATGTTTAAGGTGTGTTGGTTTGTCATTGTTGTATTATATTCATAGTTCAGAATGATGTTATAACTTTATAAATGTGAAAACTTTATTACGTTAGCAATATATTCGTTGATCCGGTGTATAAAGAATTTGTTTTTAGTTTATGGTTTATCCAAATGATACTCGAAATGTGACTTGAATCAATAGATCAATAGATCAATAGATCACGGATGGACAGGAGGATGGTTGGATGGTGGCTTGATTTACTGATTTACTGATTTAGGGTATGTAAAACATTACAATTTTAGTAAAAAAAATTGACTTGAATCAATAGATCAATAGATCAACAGATCAATAGATCTATAGATCAATAGATCACGACTGGTCAGGAGTGTAGGTTGGGTGGTTGTGATTTACTCGATTTACTGATTTAGGGTTGTAAAAACGTAAATTTGTAAGTTATAAACATAAAAAGAATAAGAAATTTTATTTATTTATTTATTTATTTAACTATTTATTTATTTATTTTTATTTTATTTTTTTCTTGATGGTTCTGAAACTATTATTTTCGAAATCTATAGACCCAATAACCTATATAAAGACACCAACAATGTTGTTATACGAATGTTTTTAACAGCAACCTGCACGAGGGTCTCCAGCACCGGAGCCGGTACTGACTCCGACTCCTTCTCCTACTCCTCCTTCCTCATTCTTCTTCTTTCCTCCTTCTTCCTTTCTTCTTCTCTTCTTCCTCTGTTTTGCATTCCATGCATTTCTTCTTCTATTTTCAAAATGGGATCCCCCTCCGGGTGGTCCCTGGACTCCGAAGCCGAATCCGACTCCAACTCCGTCTCAGACTCCAAATCCTCTACCCTTTCTCCAAGTTTCAGTCTTCTACGATTATTTTAATTTTTTTAGAGGAACGTAATCTCGTCTCCGACTAGATTACGTTATCATATAGCTCACATCCAAATTTTAGCGGGATACGTTAAGCCTAACATGGTTTTTCAGGAACGAATTTGACCTTGGGCGCTAAGGGGGAAAAAAACTGGCCCCCC
The DNA here is from genome assembly GCA_015478945.1 of Trachelipus rathkii. Lineage (NCBI taxonomy): Eukaryota > Metazoa > Arthropoda > Malacostraca > Isopoda > Trachelipodidae > Trachelipus > Trachelipus rathkii. The sequence goes on from JABUQX010081394.1 coordinate 2,465, forward strand.
ATTCCAAGGGGGGGCCCCCCCCTGACCCTACGGTCACCGAATAACTCCGCCTGTGAATCCACCTGCTCGATTGGAAATCGTTAAGCCTAATCTTCGCTCGGAAAAGGAAGCAGCAACAAGGGCGTAGCGTTATATTTCACCTTCGCTCTCGGGGGGAGGTACCCCCTATATACATCCTACCGACTTGAAATTTCGTGTGTGATCAGTTTATCACACACACAATAACCATATACCAAGTTTGAAGGCGATACCTCTTATACTTTTCGAGAAATCGGTTGCCTACGAACTCGGTTTATTACTACAGTCAGTGATGGCAGTAATCCTAGATACATGCATCGGCGATCCACGTATCGATCGATACATTTGTATCGGTTATCGGTATCGTAGACAATTCCTAAATGTATCGAGTATCGGTATCGCTTTATGCTTTTTCTATAGATGTATCGGAAAAAATCGATAATCGATACTCGATACATTTTCCAAAAAGGTTATCAAACTTATAATAATATAATAATGATATATATATATATATATATAATATATATATATATATATATAATAATATATATATATTATATATATATATTATATATTATATATATATATAAATATTCTTGTAGATTTTCTAATGCAAGAGTGGGGAGAAAGAAGAGACGAGGTGGAGAGAATGTTGGGACAGTATGGAGAGAAGATAAGAAAATATTGCAGGAGAGAAGTTGATAGATTTTCTGTTTAAGGAAGTGAATGAAGATCATGAATAATTTTTCCAACAGAGGACCTCACAATAGATTCACAAGATACTAGATGGAACAATAACACAAGAGAATTACGATCAGAGATCTTATTAATAGACTATAAATAGTCGTCTGATAGTAGGCTAACAAGAAATGTGAAACGTGATACCTGGAGTGCAACATATATATCGGATCAATAGATTATTAATTGTGACGGGACGTGAAGGTGACAGACAGATCAAGTTTGCAGAATAAAAGAATAGAGAAATGTTATATAAAGTGGATTCACTGAAGGAGAGTGAGAAGAAAGGGAATATACTTGGAAATAATAAGTCAGAATCTAGAACAATTAAAAGGAGTCGGAGAGATAGGGGGAGAACACAGAAAAAGTAAAAATAGCAGCAGAGAAAACCCTGGGGTAACGGATGGGTAGGAAGGAAACGAGAAAAGACACAAAGGCGGTGGACTGAAGAAGTGAAGGAAGGCAATAAAGAGAAGCAAGTAATTGATGAGAAAGGTGGTTGAAAAAAGAACTAAAACAGACAAGGGCGTCCAGTATATTGGAGGTAAGAAATCGAACAGAGAGAGTGAAAAGAAAAAGTAAAAGAAAAGGCCAGCAAGGGAAGTTGGAAGGAATTATGGAAAATGTGAGGGCAAAAAAAGGAAGAGATTTTTAGACTGACCAAACCAACGTATAGAGGATCAAAGCGGAAAGTGTGCAAATATCAAGGGATAAGCAAAGGTGAAATGTTTTGGTGAGATCAACAGAAAAAACAGGAGATAAACGGAATACTTCAAGAAATGCTAAATGTGAATGAGCAGGTAGGGGATGGGAGGGAGAAGAAGTAGTTAAAGAAGGGGGGATGAAGAGTGGGTAGGAGAGTCATTATGGAATGAGTTGGAGGGGCTCTGAAGAAGAATGAAGATTGGAAGATGGATACCCATAGAACTAACAAAAGAGGGAGAAGAGAAAATGAAAAGAATTCTAAATTGTTCAAGTAGGTGTTGGAACGAGAGCGAAGTACCAGAAGGGTGGGAAAAGTCAATCATGGTTCCAATAGAATAAGGGACAAAAAATACAGGGGGAGTGGTAACAACTACAGGTAACATTCTTGTTGGGAACACTGGCATAAAGAAAATACTAAAGTGAACTTAACACGTCGAGGAATGGGTTAGTGAGCGAACGCCCAGCATGGAAGAAAGAGCGACGCACGGATAGTAGAAAGAACAGAAGCAAGACGGGATCTCTTGAGTCGCACCTTGAAATTACGTTTAGAAAGGTACAGAGGGATATAATAAAACGAGCCATATTACGCTTCATAAATTCTAAGAAAAAGCTTTTGATTCAGTGCGCTGGAAGGGACATATGGAGAAGTGCTAGAAGAGAGAATTAAGCAGTGGATAGCAAAAGTGAGAGGCCCCTGCAGACGTTTGTAATAAGAATAAATAAATGTAATGTAAGAAACAGAATATAGAGAATAAGGAATGGTTTTAGGGGAGAACTGGAGTCAAACAGGGAAGCGTGATTGAGTCAATTTTTTTTGTAGCATATCTGGATGCTAGTTAAATAAGAAGTGAGAGGAGGATAAGGAGAGATAAGGATGAGATATTCTGGCATCGCGCAGATAGACTTGGCATGCTGGCAGCGAAAATGGGAGATAGGCTGGAGAGAGGTGTAACGATCTTATCGCTAATTAAAGCTTAGAGAGGCGCGGTCCTCGCTACGTCGAACACATTAAAAGACTGAATCATTGTGGTTAGTAAGGCGGAGAGCACTGAGGAGTAGATGTGGTAAGGGACTG
>JABUQX010081394.1:15000-17500 GCA_015478945.1 Trachelipus rathkii
GGAAAGAGTCTATGTGAATAGGTATCAAAAAGATTATTACATTTCTTTATGAAGAAACATTTTCAAAAAGTTGTGAAGAATAAATGCTGATTGATTGATATATATAAGAAAGATAGCAGCATATATGTGGATATATAAGTGGCGATATATATATATGCGATGGTATATATGAAGAGATATATATATATGTTATATATATATATATATATATATATATGCGCGTATCATAAATTACAAGTTATCTCCTTCAAAATAAAGTATGACAGGTTACACAGCGTTTCCAACGTTTCTTCCGCAGTTACCAGCAGAACCGGTCATTTTCCTGAAGTAAGCTGGTAGAAGTTCACGTTAAAGATTTTTTGTTTTCCACGTCCCAAAATGATGGCCTCCCCAAACTCTCATTTTCAACTATTTGTGAGAAGAGGTAGAAATTGGATTTGCTAGATCGGCTGTATGAATGATCACGCAGCGTCGAATGTTTTTCTTCTCATCAAGAGAGTTCATAATTGAAGCAAGTAGTATATGTGTTATCATGGTGCAGCACCGAATCGTCTAAAATGCGGCGCCTTATTCCGCCGAACTCGTTTCTGAAGTCGTTCCTAAAGAAATCTGTGTTAGATTAACTGTCTGTCCAGCTGCGGCCCACCCCTGTTCTCACAACACCTGGCTGCTCAAACAATAATCAGTGTTTTTCAATTTGACCTGTTTCATAATGTCTGCATGAGACAATTTTTGTGTGCCATATCTGCATCTTTACCGTTTGGCTCAGGATCGTACTAAAAACCCATGATTCATCACCTGTTATATAACTTTATCCAAAATTGTAGTCTACTTAGAGTCTTTTCAAGCAAATCTGACAATTTTTAACTTGTTCGCTTCTGCCCACATGCCTTCGGCACTAGTTTTACACTAAAATTTTTCGTTTGATAAACATGGTTCGTTGTAAATTCGAACTGCATTTTTATCAAACCAGTTTCTTCTCCAACACCGACACTGAACCGGCGGTACCTCTCTTCTTCATCATAGCTCTAATTGAATTCCACATTTTCATGGTTTGTTGACGAGGTTTTCCACAACGAGGGTCATCTTCAAACATTTTCTCGGCCCTCTTGAAAGCTTTGTAGCTTTGTGCCACTTAAAACCATAGTTCTCAGATAGGTAATGGCACCCCATAAGCTTCAAGCCAAAAGAAGCAAATGTTCAGTGGCAGATCGTTTCGTTTCACAAAGAATTTGATAGCGTACCGTTGTTCAACATTACCTGCATCGCAAAAACGTAACGAGATAGAAAACACGCCTATACATTGGGAATAAAGATGTGCAAAAACGTAAATTGAGGTTAGAATCCAAACAGATGAAAAGACCGACTTTATATTCAGCTGAACTGGAAGGATATGTAGCTTCCATGTAGAACTGAACCAACTCTGCATACGTCATGGAGGTTTACATTATCATCCCTTCATGGATATTCAGTAAACTTACTTTTGGAACAGAGGAGTATATATATATATATATATATATATATATGGTATATAGTATATATATATATATATATATATATATATATATATATATATATAAATATATAAATATATATATATATATGTTACATATATATATATATATATATATATATATATATATATATATATATATATATATATATATATATATATATTATGTTATATATATATATATTATATTATATTATATATATATATATATATATATATATATATATATATAGTATATTTATATATATACCTATATATATATTATATTATTATATAGTAGTATATATATATATATATATATATATATATATATATATATATATATATATATATATATATATATATATATATATATATATATATATATATATATATATATATATATAACTAGTAAGCAAAGGAACAAAATAGTCTATCACTGATAGCAATTTCAAAACATACATATATAAAAAAGATGTTATTGAAAGTGTACAAAAAATTTTCTTGCTCTCATAATTTTAAAATGAAGATTCCACTACCTATTCATTTAAAAATTTCATCTAAGATACGTACTTTTATCCGGAACAGATCTGATACATCGTACAATTAACTGCACAATGATTTTGTGCTACCCTCCTGTTTATGTTGTGTAGTTATGATGCATACACATTAAAGCCAATTCTATTGGTCTTTATTCTTCTGAATAATTGATAAAGTATCTTCTGAGCCAATAGTAGGACAGCCACTTCTGTGAAAAGTCTGTCCAAAAAGTAATCGGACACCCCCTAAGGGAGTATTAGAGACATCATATCCCCCTCAAATTTGGTATACCTCCTTCTTATGATGTAAGCTCATCGTAGACGAGGTTACGTATCTTTGCGCAACTTAGGGGGTTTTGAGCCCTCAAATTTGGTTAAAAGCTAAACTCTTCACTATCCTTTTTTTCATTTAATTTCACCCTGGACGATTCTGGCAACAATCCCTCTTACTCCTCACGTTATCCCATGA
>JABUQX010081394.1:22500-37265 GCA_015478945.1 Trachelipus rathkii
CATACTGTATCAAAAGGTCGCACAGTTTAGCATTTGAGAGGTGGATGAAGACGTTTTTTTCGTTATACTGGTGGCTCGTACAAAAATTTACAAGAGGACAAATCACTGGTGGTGAACGAAAGGAGGACAATAAAGGGAATTTAATTAAAGGTAAGAGGACATTCTGTTTGTTGTGTTTTTTTGTTTTTTGATTTGAACAGGCGAAAAAAACTAATTTTTTTGATATATTTATATATAGGGTGTTGTTATTTTTTGGTGACATAATCGAATTTTTTTTTTCTTTTTTTCAAATTAAAGATATACTTTGTTTGTTTGTTTGCTTTTTTTTGCAACAGTAGAAAAATATAATATTACAAAAGCTAATTTTGTATGTCTTTGATTATAGAACAGATTGATAATTGAGTAATTTACAGGAACAAGTATATAAAGTTCGTGTTTTCTTTTTTGTTTAGATCTTTTTCTTATTGGATGTAATCTTTTGGCCGTGTGATTTTCTTTTCTTATTGTCGGAGACTGAGCAATTTGTAAGGTAAGAGAGGGGAGGAGGAAACAAATATCTCTCTTCTTTTGGAAATTTTTCTGTGGCGTTCGATAGGTAGCAGATGAGAATGTCTCAGATCATATTAACGTGGTACTGTAATGTAAACATTAATAAGAGAGAATTTTTGTATTCTTACTCCGGTTTGGTGAGACAATTCAAAGGAATTTTTGATATATATATAATTAGTACTGTATATTTATAGTATATGTATATTATAGTATATATAATATAATCATTGGAGATGAGTATATATATATATATAATGGATACTATATATAATATATATCATAATAATAATAAGTATTATATACATATATATATATATATATATATATATATATTATATATATATATAGCTATCAATATAAAGTTTTAAAAAAGGCATTTTTTTCTTGTGTTCATTATTGTTCACCCATTCTATTTTGTTTCTTTCTTCCTCTTGCATTAATATTTTCATTCTGAATTTGAATAATGTGGATGAACATCAGACAAAGAGCAAGGTGTTAACATGGAGGAGCCCAAGCAGCCCATCGAGAAATACTATAGCGCAATTTAAGATAGCTACTATGTGAAAGGGTTCCCAATGCTTGCTATAGCGGAAGGTATTGAACATACGTTTGTAGATACTGATTTTCGAATGTTGATTAGGTTATCATTTAGAGGGAATTATTCAGCTGATATTGAAAAGTAAGAAAGGATTCCACAAATCGTTACAAGATGAGGAACGTGATAGTTCTCACTTACAGCAAGAGTACGGTAACGAAGTTACCCAGACAGACAAAAGATCTGACCTCAAAAGGGTAATGGTTAACCATTCTAAACATAAAAAAGAGTTAAGGATCGAGGATCAGGTCACCTACCAAAAGTTTGGAGGCTGACCCATGATTTCAATAGCATCAAACAAAGGAAACGATCCCAAAGAAATGACACACGGTATGAAAACAGATGAGGGAAGTATAGCTCAGATGAGCCCTGAAACAAATAAAAGGCAACAAGTGACCCATTTGCAATGTATAACAAATGAGCCACAAAGTTTTTAAGCAACAGGAATCCAAAGAGGAAGAATAACGTAAAAGGAGAAGGGAGGCGAGAAAGAATATGAACAGGCTAAAATACACCTACGATAGAAGTTCTACATGCGGAAGAGGGGATGATTAATACGAAGAAGCCCTGAGAGTGAAGTGGACCAGCGGGTGGAAGGATAAAAATGGACTCAAAAAGCGATTATAATAGAATTGGAAGCAAGTCATGTGTGGAACATACTACAACGCACTGGATGAGTAAGATAATATCTATCGTTTTGGCCGGTTGATAGAGGAAGAGAAAAGTAAAGAAAAGTTGGAGTGACATGAAGTGTCATTTAGGAGAGATTTGATAGTAAATATCAAAGGCTGTGAAACCCTTAAAGTATGGGAAGGAAAAAGTCCAGAAATTTGAGGCATTTATAGAGGATTACGAACGATATGCCAAGGAACAATTGGGTAAAGACAAAAGTCGTTGGGCAGTAGAACTCAGAAATTTCTTAGAAGGTCCCGTACTAAGGACATACTATAGTATATATAGGGCTAAGGTCAAATATACCACCATAGTGGCTAGATTAAAAAGCTGGTGCAAGGAGGAAAAAGAAACCGAGCAGATAGATTTACAAAAAGAGTTTTGGAGGTTAGAGATGCGAAAAAATGAAAAAGTGGCTGAATTTGCGTTAAGGGTGCAAACCACTTACGAGGCAGCCACCAAAGAGGAAGATAGGGACAAACAAATATTAAAGAAACAATTTTTGAATTGTCTCCCGAAAAAGATGGCAAGGAGATTTAGAATAAGGATGGGAAATGAGAAAGAAAGCCTTAAAGTAAGATGGAAGGATGTGCTTAAATGGGCGCAGGAGGAGGATGACCTGAGATGATGGTGAGGAGGATCGAGGGATGAAAGGGATACCAAATGGGCCACACTAAAATGGAGAACAAAAAACACAAAAGTGGACATAGCAAAAAATAGTGCGCTATGGGAAGGCCAGTGTATCCAGCAGATATAACGAATCAAGGGAATACACCAGGCAAATTTAATGAAAGATAATAATTACTGAGGTAAAAAAGATGTTACTGGGTTCTGCAAACAGGTAGAATTTTTAAAGAGGAATGTCGAAAATATCATGGTGGTGGCTGGGATTTGATGGGAGTAATGAACATCAAACTGCGGAATGTGGATCAAGAAGAGGGCCCAGACAACAAGAACAAGGTTATAGAAGACAAGATCAACAGGATATGGGTGGCCAAAGGCAGAACGAGAGGAAACCCATTGAAAAACGAAAAGCTTTTATATAGCAACCAAATGGGCAACATTGGATAGACGGGCAACTTTGTCCACTTCAGGAAGACACTAAACGAATTAATAATGGTACGAAACAACAAATGTCGGGAAACGAGGTTGCTCCGCCGACCAGGGAAATCCGAGCAGGAGCGACACCCCCAAGTAAACCACTGTTTAAAAACCAGCCCGGCTATTCAAGTTGATACAGTATTGGATCCAGAAGCAGAGGAGTTTATAAGCAGGAAACCTCAGGAAAATAGGAATGCCTTACCACAACGAACACCAAAAGGAAGAGGGACAAGCACAGTAAATTCAACAACTGGTATATACCATGCTATCAGTAGGACAACCATTGAAGGTAAGCAAGGCATTAATATTACTCCTTTGTTGAAATTTGTTATAAAATTAAATAATGTTGAAATGACAGCCATTATTGACTCAGGTTCACAGTATTGTATCATAGGCCAGGAACAGTTCAGAAGGATTCAGAATCCCGAAGTTTTAGAAAAAGGTTAATGAGGTTACGCACAGTAGCATCGCTGACCCTCAAATGGTTGGTAATCCCACAAACAGCAAGATTAACGGATTTCAATTGAGAGCGTGCGAGAGTGTGAGTGGGTTTAGCAGATTTATTTGTTGGTTGAAAGACTAAAAGAAGGCACAATTGTATATTAGGAATGCCATTTTTGATTTACAGAATAAAATTAAAATTGACGTAGGGTAATACGTCTCACTTCACAAGCTATTGCTGCATTGACACAAGGAAACAAAGTCTACCTTTCAGAGACATCTCTGGCGAATTGTGTAAGGGACCTGTAATATCCTTTGCCAGGTTTATTACTACGGAAGAAGTTGGAAATTACAATAAATGATTGGGTTCCAGTAAAAGCTACTTGGACTCAAACCAGATTAAGCCCAGAGAAGGAAGATATTATGATATTAAACCAGAAGAACTATTGGTCGAAGGAGAGGAAATTATTATATAATCGAATAGGACGGGATATTAAATAAATTTTTACCGATTTCAAATTATTACCAAGGTAAGTATGAAGTAAAATGGAGTTATTACCAAGTTTTTGTCGTGAAAGGAGGGTACTATTATTATCAGGAAACTTTTTATACCCAGGACAATGAAATTTGGGAAAAGAGAATAAAAAATAGGAATAGACCCATCTAATATACTGGATGGAAAACGCTAAAGAGCACTCACAACGGGTATTGACTAATTAGTAGGATATACGTAACACACCACTGGTACAGAACAGGAAGACATAGGAACCACTTGAGAAGAGAATCTGGACAAGAAGATAATGAGTATATATATATTAGGAAGAAGAAATTCGACTATATTTGCTGATGTGAGGACTTTATCGGCCAGTCGGAACACAGAACTACGAAAGGATTAATAAATACGATCGAGTTTCTATACAGCAATTCGAAGAGCGTCTCGGCGGTATTTTAGATCTAAGAATGACTTCATTAGTGTAAGTGTACAACCTTAAGCCGATGACACCATCTCATCAGGATTCTTCGGGCCTATCACGATTTATTACCCCATATCTACTCAAAGAGCGCAAGTATACAGACCTATTGTATACCAAACGGTACCAAATGAAGAAATTGAAAACAGGTTTGTTCATAGATGCATATGTCAAACAGGATTTATCTGGTGCGAGCATGATGTGGCCGCATGAATGGAGCTACTCCTCAGTAGGCAAACCTGTTCGAGGTGGAGAAAAAAAACAACGCGATGGACATGCTTCCGTCCTATTCGGCATAGACTATAGGCGCATAAACAAAGTAACAGAAGTAGAGAAGCAGATAGGTTCCTAATGGCCAACATTTCAGAAAACAATCTTCTTCGTGATACATGTGGCGTTGGAATATTATTTGTTGGACTTGCGTCAAGGATTATATTATCATATGAAATTAGAAGACGGATAGTCTTATTTGTCAAGGAACTTATACTTAGAAAATTTTTTCATACCGTCGTATGTGAGGCCAATACAGATTCAAAAGGATTGCTATAGTTTCGGGGGCTAAAAAATTGGGTACCATGCAGGCACCCAGATGGGCAGGGATGCAGAGTAGAAATACTTATTATCTTGTTGGATTCTAGCCGAGACAAGGTCTTTGGCGGTAGTTATTTTTATATGTGTATGGATGTCCTGTGTGAGTATCATAAAGGATTTTAAAGAACACTACTGGACTGATTCGAAAAGCCGTCCTACAAGCGGTCTCGTCGAAGCCATAGTGTACAAAATTTAAAAGTCGAGCAAGTTGCAGCTGGGTTTTGCAATAAAGGAAATTTTAAATTTTTAGGACATTATTCTCAAGCCTGAAGCTGTCACATGTATAAGGATTGCAGCTCCCAGAATTTTATTTATCAGCGTGGACAAGTTGGAACAGGACCCAAACACAGAATAGAGAGAACTCAGGCGGTACCTTAAGGATAAAATGATTAACTCCAATGCCGTGAGTTTCCATTAAATAACTGATGTTTTTCAGGCAGTCCTGCCCGCAGCATCCCCTTAGTGCCTCAAATTACCCACTAAAGACGCATAGAAAGAAAGTAAGGAAAAAAAAGGTGAATAGAGAAAGGATAAAGATCGATTATGAGATCAGTGAATGATATAGGGAATTTTCAAGTGTGTGCTTTTTCGAAAATTTAAAGTATAGACAAGAGTGAACTGATGAAGAAGAGAGATACTGTAGAGACTATGGACATATCCGGGATTTACCAGAGAGGAATAAGACCCAAAATAGAGCTTTGATGTAGATCTAGCCAGTGGGATTTGGTAAATAGGGTTGAGCAGAAACGGTCTATGGTCTCTTTTAAGCAACAAGAGGAAAGGAACAAACAACGCGCGCGACCGTAATAGCTTATAACTCTCATTTATTCGATGCGTGTATGTGTGTGAAAGAAGAGCATCCACCATAGAGAGGGAATTGTTGGCTATCAGGTGGGGAATCAAGAGTTTCCGTCCGTTTTTGTTGGGTCAGGAGTTTATTTTATACACAGATCACCGCCCACTAGTGGTGTACCTCCATACAATGAAGTTAGTAGACAGTAAGTTGGCTCGTGTCTTGGACGATTTAAGCGAGTACAGCTTTCAAATCATTATTTTCCTGGGGAAAGTAAAACATCTATCTCGCTGATACATGGTCTCCTTGTCAAAAACCGGAGAATCAAGGAGGAATTACGGAAACCGATGTCATACAATTCTCTTAGATCGGGCCACTCTACGCAAGAGGTTTAGAATGTAATTAAGTGGTTGGTACCAAGGTCGTGGCTGCTGATCCCTTGTGTTTTTTGATGAGACTTTGCACGAGGAACACTGTTAAAAATAAAGGACCATTAGAGTGGTGAGCTAGAGGAGAAATTAAGGACTCACCAGGAATTAAGGAAATTCTTACTAGAGGTTTTGATAAACAACAGGAAGATCACTATGGTATATGATAAACAACCTCAAAATCATCAAAATATTTTAATAAACCAGTGCAGTAATTTGTCAGTGAGAGGGATACTGCAATCCCAGAGTAAATCTACTCGCCCAAGTGTAGTGACCTCTATGAGATTTCAACTTGAAGATCCTGGCTGCCAATACCGGACTTTGTTGTTCCAGTTGTATATATGGGAGACCCCAAAGACAAAGCGAAATACGAGAAGAGGTTTAAAAAACATTCACATTTCAGGTAATTAGGATAGGTCGGTACCCATTTTCCATCTTTAAAGGATAAACAATAACTGGTGATATATGAGTTAGATTGTTTACAGTCTATGTGAGATTAATATCAGATCATGTATATGTATGAATTTAGCAATCGTAATGTAAGATTGCATCGATACACAAAAATCCTGCGTGTTTGATACCCAGCTGAGCGCAAGCAAACATGAACGGGATTCTTAATATATGGGAACAGTGAAGTGAATATTGTGGAGAGGCACAGACACTTTTTTAGAACACTCTACCAGAGAAAATTTTTTTTATTAGGGACTAGCGGTAGAATCTTATTATTGAAGGAAAGAGACAGCCAGTCTCGGTTAAGCATTGACATCCACACAGTATTCGAGGAGTTGCATGCAAGACATTTCCATTGTGCGAAACTCCTAGGTTGGCTTTATTTAGAGACAAGGATCCGTCATTAGTTATGGTTCCAGGAGAGACTGTCATCAGGGGAATTAGAACCAGTTTGGGACTATATTTTTGTGATTTGAATTGGAGGTTGGTGGACATCACATTTAAAATGGTATTACCACCAAATATTGTTTGAACCGAACATTGCACCACAGGAGTAAGCTATCAACGTGTAATAGACATACACGACTATCAGGGAAAACCAGTATTACTCATTGGATAGTTTTGTGGCTCTCATAAGATGGGTCCTTCATTCCTCGGGACATGTTGTATCTCTCTCGAATGAGATTACTGGAGTAGTGAAACAGAAGCGAATTCTGGATTTTGGCGAAGCTATCATCGCAACCATGAGGAGGTATGGCAGGAGATATCATGACGAATATGATCATGGTCTTCTTGTTCAATGTGATTACTAATGTACATAGCAGCCTGTCGCGTCATAATCAATACGGATTACCAATATTTTTTCCATAACATTGAACGAACAAGTAAATTGGAACATTACAGGTAAAGAGTCTAACTTTTGATACTTGTGGTTTGATAAAGGAATTGCAAGAAGGCACGAAGTTAAGAATAAAAAACAAATTTCTTAAATAAGGACTGTGCTTTCTTAGTCTTCTTATAGAGGAATTTTTTAGATATAAGGAGGATTTATTAATGAGATCGATGCTTTTATTAGTATACAAGAGGAGTTGAAGAAGAACGAACAAGTGTGTTGCAGTAATAGGGTTTTTTTAATACAGATGGTCAGCATTGTGATGTAATACACCGAACATTGGCCACACATAGGACAACAAAGGATAAAACTAACAGACTTTGATGGCAAGGATACGGTATGGCTATCCGAAAGGTCATAACTATAATCCAGGAGGGTGCAGGACATTGTTCCATCTTGTCTGTCAGCTAAATAAGGTAGATCACAAAGAGGGTAATATCATTCCCACCATTAGTTGAGGTAGCGAGAATTCCATAGTTAGCCTCTTTCACGATCCATTTCTGATGTTTATGTGGGCAATTGATGTTAATTGTAAATGGCTGCCATGCCAAAAACAAGATATACATGATATGGGTGTTAGCTTGTCTAGTGAGTCTAATACACAGTGGAACGCACTGCAGCAAAAGTGATGTGGGTTCTCAGTCAGCTTAAACCCTTATAAGGATATTCTTATGGATCAAATCAAGTCGAGTAAATCGTGTTGTCACTGAGGTTTGAAAATTTGCGGTTGAACATATTATATTGATTATTGTAGTCAGAGGTTACAGCATTCGTGACGAAATGACCCTCCATACTCATATTGTGTGTGTTAACAGAATAATGGGGTGGAATTCAAATATAAGTCGAACATGTAATAAAATGGCAATGTCATTGCTCGTTCTTAAATAAAGAAGGTAGTGAAGTCGTATGGCCGTCCTACTAAACAAGTACAACTATGAAGAAAAGTTATTCAATTTATATTGTGCAAGCTCAAGTTTTCCTTTTATAAGTCCAAGTGCACTAATCCAGATTTTTATCGGTGTGGCAGTAGAGCCGCACAAACCGTACGTTTGAGATTCCTTGGAAAGAACAGTAGGTGACAAATTCACAGGAGTGGGATGACTGCTTACCCAGGGTGGTTATAATTTATAACAACACAAAACACTCAGGAACTTGGAATAACACCAGCCGAAAAACTACTAACTCAAACACATAAAGAGGGAAAGGTATTGCCCGATCTCTTGGAAGGAGCATAAAGCAAGGTAGTGAGGAAAGGACATTCCAAACTGGACTCCCACGTATGCAGTAGAGAATAACGTAGGTGTGTAACGGTGTCTCATATAAATCGAGGGAAATAGATTATCTTCGGCAGATCGGTCCTTAGAGAAAAAACATAGGTAAAGAATTATTGTGATATAAGAGATAGGCCTGCTATTCACGGTTTAGTGTACTTAATATTTGAGTAATAAGGCTGGATGGAATGGACATATAGATGTTGAGGTCAAGGTAGTAAAACTATGAGGTCCCACTATGCACATCTTAATCAAGTATGGCAGACCACTCAGATTACCTCAGGCAGTATTTTGAGAATGAAGAAAATGAGGTCTATTCACAGCATGAACATAGGATTGAAATAACAACAGAGGATGAAATAGAGGAAGCACCAGCAGGTATCATATTTAGTACGTTCCCGGAGAAAGTAAAAAAAGAAAAAGAAGGGTAGGACAGAAATCAAGGAAACATGGGACCTTCTACAATGGCCATTGGTAAGACAAAGCCATAAAGAATGATATTGGAATTCGAAATAACGCGAACATTTAGGAGAGGATTAAGGGAAACACGAAGAGGCAGAACCTATTTCCATCTCCTATAGATTACTAGTGATCTATTGAGATTGGGTGGATTCAGCACCAGAGGATGCAATTTCAAGATACGGGATGTTGATCTACAGAGTTCGGGACACAAGAGAGTTAAGGTTCCCATATAAAACAGTTACAACCTATAGGTATAACCATTTTTCAGACGCTAGCTGAAAGAGGAGGAGGATGGTTTCAGGAAAGCATAACTTTGATACATTGATGCACATATAACATGGTAGATAATTCATTCCTCTCTCACAAGTTAATTTAATATCCCTTTTTTTTATAATTTCAGATCCATTCATGAGGAATTAAGAGAAGTTGGTGAGGATCCTGAACAAATGATGTTGACTGATAGATCAGAAGGACAAGGAGGAACCCAACAAGGATCGGAGATTGAACATCGACCAATGACACGGTCAAGGGGGTCAGCTCCAGATCTCCCGAACGTACAAAAAAGGGAGTGGCTACTGAAAGGAGAGCTGAGAGAGAAGCCCTCGAGAAAGAAAAAGGTTAGTTTACTACTCTTGTTTATGTTATTATTGAATCTTGTTTATTATTGTTTGTTTTATGGGATGTTTTCCCTTCTTTAAAGATTGGGTTTCCAATCTTGAAGGGGTGAGTAGTGTCATGAGTCTAGTGACTCATGGCATCCATTTTGATCAACCTTCCAATTGTTTTATTACGAAGCAGAAGTGTCCAGGTTTCATAAAGTATAAAACTTTATTGTTTCTCAAAAAGAAGTTCATGGTAAACAGTGTGTGTTGAATTCAGGCTTAAAAGTGTCTAAGGATTAATTACAAAATTGTGATTGCCAACTTTATAAGGATTTTTACTAAGTTGTTATTATCAGCTTTCCAAGGATTATTTACGAGCTGTGATTCCAGCTTTATAAAGGACAAATTCTCCCAAAGAAAAAATTGTGTATTGATATTAGTATACACACTCACACTCGTTTATGATGGTGTGGTGAGAGAGAGTGCGAGAAGAGTGAGTATAGGATTTATGATTGCTGTTAGATTTACGAAAAAAGCGTTTAAGGTAATGTGAAATAATAGGCAAGTATTAAAGCGTAAAATGTGAAAAGTTTGAGATACAAATAAACTAGAGACGATGTTTGAGTCAATACGAGACATTACCAAAGAATATTGTAAAATTTATATATGGATCTTTTATGGTTTGAAGGGACATATATTATATTAAGGAGATAGTCAATGATAATGAAAGTTTAGAGTTAGAATGACATGATTAACTCTATAGGAAAAGATAGTTCAAAAGGACTTTAAAAGTAGGAAGAATCGTATATACTGTATATGGGTGTGTGTTGTGCATGTATGTTCGTGGGTGAGTATTCGATACATACATAGTTAACAAGAACACGATACGAAATGTGCTTTGTTAATATATAAGGATCTCATATTAATTGAATAGGAGTATGTTTCAGCACATTTGATTGGAAAGAAGAATTATACTTTACACATGCTAATTAGGTTGACAGTTGCGTCGAAGGAATAGGTTACACTTATTATTATTAGTAATTATTATTAATTAATTGTGATTATATTTTATTTGATTAAAAATGTTTATATTATATTATTATTATTCTGATATTATTATTATATATTATTTATTATTATTATTATCTCATTATATTATTATCTATTATTATTATTATATCGTTTGCCATAATATACGTCGAACTGCGTCAAAAATGTTGTTAAGAAATACGTGATTATCGATAGAGCAAAAAGCCAAATGAAATATTACCTGCTGAGCAAAGAGTGTTACTCACATATTATAGTTAGTATATAGTTGTTATATCTGATAGTGCGTGCGTAGGTTTGAGTACTTTATTCGCTGATTTATAAATATTTTATTTGTACGAAAGGTTTCCTTTGGGGGCGAACTGTAATACTTATTGAAAGGGTGTCTTCGATTCGCATGTAATAGCTGTCATACTGTGGTCAGCTGATTATTATTATATTATTATTATTATTATTATATATTAATATTATTATTATTATATTATTATTATGTTATTACTTATTCATTATTATTATTTATTATTATTATTATTATTATTATATTATTATTATTATTTTATGATATTATTGATTATATTATTATATTATTGGTAACGCTTATTAATTGTTATTCGATTTAGACGTGGACTAACTATTGGCGTTCATTAAATTTAAATTTGCTATTAGTGAGCAACTAAATTTAATGCGTTGGTTATTTTATTGGATTGTTCAGGGAGACGAGTTTAGAGCCGAGCTTATAGCCAAGTTCAAAGCTGAGTCTAGGACCCAAACTCGAGAGAAGTGCATATCTGATTGGACTTCAGGACGCTAAGGTTTTAATCCCTCACCAGTGAAGGTCACCGGACCGGATATTTACATGCAAGGCTGCAATTAAATAACAGCTAAAGACTTCCTAGCTAAATTTAGAGGCCTCAAAGTTAACCTAGGTTAGACTAACGGTTAGCTCTAAAAAAAAACAGACGTGACGGAAGATTCCCTAAAGGTCGAAAGTATCAAACCAGGGTCGGTTGTCAGTCGGCATCAAGGTTTATTCAACAAGGATAAAGGAGCACCTCTCCTAAGATTTGTTCGTCTGCAATTAACGATCGTTAACAAGGGGGAGTATTGCTTTTGTAGCTTTCTATGAATGATTTAAAAACTGAATTTGAAATAATAAACACTAATCCGGTTTATTTTGTATTGTATATTTGTTTCAAACTAAATTGATCTTTATATATATTATTTAGCTTAGGTTAGCAATAGGGTGTGTATAAATTAAAAGTTTAAAAAAGTATAGGTAGATAGGATTAATATTGAAAATACGTAAATTATTCATTATATATATTATTATATTAAGAAAAACCCAACTTCCTGTCTGTCTTTTCAATCCTTATTGTTCTTCTTTCACTGTAAACAGGAAAAGTCCTCTGTAAAGGAACGCAACTTTTGCCTCCCATACTGTATCAAAAGGTCGCACAGTTTAGCATTTGAGAGGTGGATGAAGACGTTATTTGTTTTCGTGTATAGCGGTGTAGTATTATATAATATATATATATATCTATATTATATAATATAATATATATATAATATATATAGTGAGTGAGAGTGAGTTATATATATATTATAATATATAAATAAAAGTATATATAATTATTATATATATATAGTATAATTATATATATATATATATATATATATAATTATATATACTATTTATACTATATATATAATATATATATAAAGTAAACAATGATCCTTAATATTATATATTATTTGTATTATTACAAAATAATTTTGTAGAGGTGTTAGCGTATATTCCTCTAATCTCGCATCGCGTCATTGGAAATTGTATTATGCGACTAAATATACTCTGCTATCGAATTTTACTATCCGCATCCGCACACTCATCCTTCATAAATCCGTTTTTATGCGGTATAGCGGATCAGTCAATCAGCGAATGAATTGATTATTGGCGAACGTGTGCGTCACGTACCTATGTTTGTCTTATGATATAGATATACTAATATATATATATAATAGTATAGTTTATATATATATATATTATATTATTACGAAATATAAATAATATATAGTGGCTGATTAATTATCCTCCTGATATAAATTACTATAAGTCGGTGTATAAGTGAGAGAAATAATAGTTAGATATTGATAGTATTTTATAGTAAAATATATTAATGATTATAATTATTATTATGCTTGTGTGGATCACTATAAGGATAATACTACTAGTATACATTATATATAGTGAGTGAGTATTATATTATATATATCTATATATATAGGTGCCTTTCAGTGAGCATTATGATATATATAGTACTGTATATATCTATATTTAACTTTTATATTATTAAGTTTAATATATAGTTATATATAGTTATATTAAGAGTTAAGGGACTTTCAAGGATCACAGAAACAGTCATGCTGGAGATAGATAATAATTAGATTTCAAACTCTGCAAAACAGATGACCGCGTAGTGTGCAATAGCAACTTTTCGTAAATCCTAGATGAACAAAAAACAAAATCTCTTGAATCACGTGTTTCATTAGACTGTTAAAATAATTTGGATGCCTGATGTGATGAAATGCTGCTAAAGCGGAACTGATCACCAAGGCTCTACTATAAAGTCATAATTGAATTTATATGACAGCAACAACTATATTGAGATTTAAATTCTTTATATATTTTTTTGAACCATCTGATTTTAGCGATATTATTGCCGAATCCATGAACGTTTTTTTGCTTCTAGCAGAAATCAGCAGCAGATGTTCGACGAGACAGGGTGTACAAAAGAGACGAGCGCTCATTATATTTTACTCGACATGGAAAATATATACAAAGAGTATATATCAGAAGCTTAAGTAGGAGATAAAGATCACCTCTATATCTGGGATTTTGTGGCGATGTATAATTGTAAAAGTTTATAAGTAATCTCATCATCTCTCTTACAGATAGTCTCCAGGGAAATCTGTAGCAAGCCCTTCAACATTAGTTGGCTAGTGCAGCTCTTTCAGTGGTGCAGATCTCATTTTACGAACGAAAAGAGAAACAAACTCTCCTCTGTAAGAGGTGAGCAACACTCAGAAGCTTATTGTCTTATGACAAGGCATAAGTTGTGAATTATTAATTTCAAGCAAATAGCTGTTATTTATCTAATAGTATAACTTTCGTTGGGCGAGAGTTATGGGTTTGAGCTGGGAAAGACGTTGTAGGGTGCAAAGAGTGTTGGGCTCCAATGGCGTCCTGCACTCTAGTTCAATACGAGCGCACTAACTAATAGTTTTACTTATATTTCATTTATGTCATAAATGTATTGAAAATCTTAATATTCTTATTGGATATAGTATATACTATAATTTCATTTAATGTAGTGCGTTTCACGAAGCAGTTATAAGATGCTATTCCCCTGAGGTAATTACAAGTCGTAGAAAAGGTGGATTATGATATTTTAGAAAGTGTGTGTTGTCATGTGAGGAATACTATGGTGTCTTCGGATTTGTACATAGCTGTTATACTTTTGGGGCGCACAGTAACAGTGTTCTTAAATTCTATTTCCCGAGGTGGTGTCAAAATGTAATGAAATTTGTAAATGTTTGCCGGGTCGCATTTTTGGTCTAAGGTCGAACAGTAGATAAATGGCGATTCCTCCTGAAATACAGGAGAAAAGTGATTTGATTATAATCTTATGGAAATTTTTTTTATTAGTTTATATATATATCGTATAGTATATAGTATATATATATAGTTATATATATATATATATATATATTAGTGAGTGTGTGAGGTATAGTATAACCTGTATAATATAGTATATAAGTATTCTCTACTCTATACAGTTATAGCTTATATTATATATATAGTATATATGAGCGGATTACCTGTGGGTGTAAAGGAACTAGTCT